>JAUMHH010151716.1:0-10956 GCA_032359455.1 Chlamys rubida | reverse complement strand
GAAAGATGTCAAAATGTTTCAAGGTCATAGGTCAGAGGTAAAAGGTCACCAAAGAAGAATATAGAAAATATGTTTCTGGATAAAATCTCTTTGTAGGAATGTCAGTCCAAATGTCATGTCAGTTAACATTTTACCTAAAAGTCATATATCAGATTTCATTGACGTTGCTGTAGTACACTTTCGATAAAAGAAAAAATATAAAATTAAACTTTTCATTGGTCCAATGATATTTCTTTTAAATGAAGAAAACAATTTTATGATTAAACTTTTCGTAGCATTCAACTTTTGAACTGTTCACTTGTTGTCAGAAGCAGAAATGTTAGAGATTCTGAAGTTATTAATTGATCATTACAGATTGTTTATTTTGATATTGCCATTGTACTTACACTTGTAACCTGGACAGTGATTGGACGAGGGTTTTATACAGCGCAGGCCTGACACAATCGAGTCTGACATTCGGTCGTACCTCCTATGGTGGCCATTACAAAAGGGAGGTATTTATCAGAACGACATGTTGTGTTGTCATTTTCAATTAACGCTTTCAATAGAAATAAGCAAAACAAGCAGAACCAATTGTCTATCTGTCATTTGCAATTAACAACTTCTTTTAAATAGGAAAGAAAAAAAACAATGCATTTGAAGAAAATTTCATGTACAGCTGTCATTTCCAATAAATATATTAAAAAGTAAGAAAAAATAATAATGGGCATATCGGCATTGCAAATATACCACCTGCCTATCAAGAATTAGGGTTTGTATCTAACTGACGCAACTGTCATTTGGGTAGTTACACCCACCCTGAAACAGTATGAATATGTAATGAGGCCGTACCTTCCCTGTGTGAGCAGTACATTCTTCTGTTGTAGTGTGTGCTATTAAAAACAAACGCAGCGGTGATCCATCTTACTTTTTTGTATGTCTTTTCCTTTGAATTAGTTTCTTTCATTTCCTGTGTGGTACGATGGCTCTGCCAGACAATTCCCCATCTCCGGGAAACACCGGTATGCAAATGAACCCCTAAGCTTTCGTCCTCGGTGCATCGGGTGAAATGTGAGTACATCAACAGCAGACAGACGACCCTAAGGAGCACCCCAAGAGGCACATGATTCCGTTTTATTTGCATATTACACAAGAAAATCGAAGTTTTGTTAGACATGTATTGAAGGGCTTAGCAAGTGATTTAACAGTTGTCATTTATATAGTCTCTACCTTAGTAGTTCACTTGACACCAGGGATCGCCCTGTTGTCTCTGGCCGTGTGACTAACAGTTTACCTTTTGACAAGCGTGCGTTCAGTATACTGGTACTTGACAAAGTGTTTTGATTTAAAGGGAGATAATCTGACATGAAGCTTTATGATAAAATGCTGTGTGGTTCCTGAAGAGGGGCAGAGCCCAAAATGGGAATTGTGGGGTAAAAACTTCTGAAAAGACTAAGCAGGTGAAGGGATTTAAACTTAGACCTTGGGAACGCCTTGGCCAAGTGACATGTATATCAATGAAGGGTGTGGCTTCGAACGTGTGAAGCCCAAAAGTGGACATAATAAATATAGTTTTTAAAACACTAAAATTACAAAACTGTAGGTGATAGATTTTCAGTTAATTTGGCAAATAGCATCTCTAGACCAAGGAAATACAATTTTTATGCCCCCGCAATAAAATGGGGGGGGGGTATAGTGTTGCCCATGTCCGTCGCATCCCGTCCCGTCCTATCGCATCACGTTGCGTCGCATCCCGTCCCATCCATGAGTGGGGCATCTATGTCTTACAGACATTTTCGCCCACCATTGACCCAGTCCAGTTCCGCTGCATTCTACATTTTTCTAAGTCTTCATCCCCCCTCCCCCGCAGACATCCGTATTTATAACCTGGTTCAGATCTCTGCTTGCCAAGCGTACACTCAATGCTTGAAACAATGGTTAATCACAGGCACCACTCTAACAGGAGAAAGAGAGAAAGGCATGGCCAGACTGGGATTCAAACATAGGACACTCCCCGAACTCTAGATGGTCACTTCACCAAGTGAGCGGTGTGGTGGCTGGTGATGGACCCAGTCAAGTTCTATTACGTAACAATTTTTCTAGAAATATCCTCTGAAGACCCTGCCGATTATTGTTACCTTTTGGACCAATTCACAACTGAAGATGACTGTCTGTCTTCTGATTGGCTGGGACAGTTTCAGTTTTTTCCTATCTTCTACTGGGTAATTGGTAACAATGTAGCGGAACTGGACTGGGTCGATCGTCGGCGACCAGATAGCTCAATTAGTAGAACATCCGTCTAGAGTTCGGAGGGTCCCGGGTTTGAACCCAGGTCTGGCCGTGCATTTTTCCTCTCCTGTTACAACCATATTCAGTAATGTGAACAATGCTCTCATAGTTCTGAACAGGTTGTGCTATTTAAAAAAATATTGATTATAACTGATGTTGATAACATTGATGAGAAATAGATGTAACACTACAGGGAAACACTACTCTAGAAAGTGTTATCATAACAATCTTTGCTAAACAGAAACATATGACAGATTTTTAGGAAGTTAGAAAGACATTTTGAAAAAAATTCTCAGTTGTAGGAAAGTATTCATTAATGTGAAAAACTATCATAAGTTATTGTGCTATGGAGGACCGAGGATCAAATCACTGGTAGAGATGTGTTTAGTGGAAAAGGAAATTACGGTAAAACATAACTGTAGTATATTGCTGTTCGCTTCAGTAAACGGGCGAGCAACTCTAAATAATACAGAAATGTGAAAGGAACTGGTACTCTTCTTTTGATATACAACACAGAGCGTTGATGTTGGCTATTCATTATAAAACCACTATAAAAAGATTTTTCGCAGACACAAGAATTCATAGACCATACTTGGGTGACCATATAGCCTGACAAAATGAACTTGTGCCCTGGCAGAGTTTGGTCTATCGTGGCTATTAGGAGAGGGATATAATGGACAATTCTGGTCAAATGTCTCGGAAAATAAGTCTGCGTTTTTGGCAGTTTGAATTGTCTGGCTGGGAACCTAATCCTGAAGAATGGATGTGGGATTGCCCTCTGCATTAGAATGGAGAAATTTTAATGAATTGAATTATATATCTATAATGTGAGACTGTCCGTGGTGGATTGAACCCATAAATATACAATCTGAAACCGTCTAGGACTTGAAAACCTCTACCGCATGGTTATGACATTTCCCATCCAAACATAGTAATGGTAGCCATCGCGTAAGTAAAACGCGTCTAAAGACTTGTTATAGGGGGGGAAAAATCATTGAAAATGTGAAATTTGATCGTCTAGACTGTGTTATGTATGGGTCCGTGACAGGAAGTTGATCAGAGTATCATTGCGAGTCGTAATTGCGTTATTACACTACAAGGCATGTCTTCCAAGCAGCCACTTGCCTGTCATAATTTGGTGTTTTTTCCCTCCGCGTTTGGATATAAATGGCTACAGATTTGTTTTGTAGTATTGAGTCTCCTAACTGGTACCGACATGTATCAGTGATAAATACCCAGTCGTCACGACAACCGTACACTGTCTGGACAGCCGGGATACAAAGGTCAATATATCAAAGACAGGTCGCAGGAATCTGTCATGTCAGTCTGGATGTCCCCATACAGTATATAACATTGGCACAGTAAAGCCAGGATGTATGCTCCACTGTTTTAACACACAGACCTAGCTTTTAGTTCCAAAGGAACAAAATTAAATCAAAGAGACATGTAGGGTTTGATCGGATGGTAATACCTTTCAGACAGACAGGTTTTAATTGGACAATCAATCTTTGGAAAACAAGTTTTGATTGGACAGCTAAACCAGGGAGAATGGCAAGGGTTTGATTGAACTGTTGAACCAGGGACAAAGACAGGATTTGATTGGACAGAAAACCAGAGACAAGGATAGAATTTGATTGGACAGTAAAAGCAGAGACGAGGCTTTGACTGGACAGTAACACCAAGGAAAAGACAGGTTTCTTTTGGACCTAATGAATAAAACCAGGGAAAATAACAAGTTTTGATTGACAGTAAAACCAGAGATAATGGCAGGTTTTGATTGACAGTAAAACCAGGGATAATGGCAGGTTTTCATTGGACAGTTAAAAACAGGAAAAATAACAGTTATGATTGGAAAGCAAAACTAGTTAGAAGTTTTGATAGCTTCTTAAGTAAATCAGGTTTTGATCCAATGGGCCCAGAATTGGTTTTGTCAAAAGCAATCATGCTTCTGTAGAAACTAGTTATATTTTTATTTCACAGAAGATATCCATCTCTTTAGAACAGAAAAATGTTTCTAAAGATTGAGGTATTTCTATTCTTGTTACATAGAAAATTGCCATCTTTTTGAAAATTATTTTCCAATCGGGTTGTTTTTATTTCTGTTACGCAGAAAATTGTCATCTTTTTAAACATGTCTACGGACTGGATGTGATTATATTTGTGGTAGACCTAATGGGCTCCTTGCCTGTTCTCTATTGTTGTTTTCTAAATATACATTTCCATATTATTGATTCCAAAGGCAGTGGAAGGAAATTGGTTTTCTGTATCACATGCACAATCAGTGTGACGAGGTGAACAGCCTGTCGTTATTAGCTTGTATTGAGACGAGGCTGTTCCTGCTAGTTATGACATCTCCAATGTCTCAATGGTCCATGTTTATATGGTAAATCTATAGGATGTCTCTGGTGTCTTAATGGTGTCTCTATAAAGTGGAGACATGTATGGTTAGTCTATTAAATAGCACAGGTGTCTCAATGGTGTCTGTATATAGTCAGTGATATGTAGGATCAGTCTACTAAATAGCACAGGTGTCTCAATGGTGTCTGTATATAGTCAGAGACAATGTAGTATAAGTCTACTAAATATCACAGGTGTCTCAATGGTGTCTGTATATAGTCAGAGACATGTAGGATAAGTCTATTAAATATCACAGGTGTCTCAATGGTGTCTGTATATAGTCTAGAGACATGTAGGGTATGTCTATTAAATATCACAGGTGTCTCAATGGCGTCTGTATATAGTCAGAGACATGTAGTATAAGTCTATTAAATATCACAGGTGTCTCAATGGTGTCTGTATATAGCCTGAGACATGTAGGGTAAGTCTATTAAATATCACAGGTGTCTCAATGGTGTCTGTATAAAGTCAGAGACATGAAAGATCAATCTATATGACATCTTATGTTTCTCAATTTTTCTGCATATGGTCAGACATAGGTAGGGTATATCTAAAGGGCATGGTCTGTATCTCAATGATGTCTGTATATAGTCGAGACATATATAAGATATATTTATTTGACATCTCAATTATTTCATTTTGAGTAAATTGGGTTTAAGTCAATGATGGTTTGACCATATGTTGGAAATGGAGTTTATCAAGCTGGAGGCAGACTGGCTTGTGATATGAATCTAAAGTGTATGGTCTGAGCTTTTCAGTTGACCAGACCAGGTGTGGCCTTAGCTGTGATCTGACCTAATCAAGTTCAACTTGAGCCTCGAGTTGACCAGACAGGATGTGACTTGAGCTATGAGCTGACCAGACAGGATGTGACTTGAGCTGTTAGCTGACCAGACAGGATGTGACTTGAGCTGTGATCTGACCAGACAGGGTGTGACTAGAGTTATGAGCTGACCAGACAGGGTGTGACTTGAGCTATGAGCTGACCAGACAGGGTGTGACTTGAGTTATTATCTGACCAGACAGGGTGTGACATGAGCTATGATCTGACCAGACAGGGTGTGACTTGAGTTATGAGTTGACCAGGCAGAGTGTGACTTGAGCTGTGATCTGACCAGGCAGGGTGTGACTTGAGTTATGAGCTGACCAGACAGGATGTGACTTGAGTTATGATCTGACCAGACAGGGTGTGACATGAGCTATGGCTATGAGCTGATCAGACAGGGTCTTGCCTTAGCTTTGAGTTGACCAGTTTGTGTGTGGCCTGAGCTCTGAGTTTATGAGTCTGGTAGTGGCCTAACCTGGTAAATGGAAAAGACTGGGTGCGGCCTATGTAGGGTTATATCTAGATGTGAGTTCCTAATGTTGAGCGTGCATATTATAGGCTATACAATATTGATTTTGAGATTTACATCCAATTATATGTAATGCTTCACAGATGGCCCATCTCCATCTACAGGGAGATTAGAACTACATTCCGTCTCCACACAAATGAAAAAACAAGTACCAGTAAAAGTAACAGCTGGCTGTGAGGTTAATGGAGGTTCCACATCAGGACGTAATGTCTGTCTCTGTCGTTATTTCTCCCATTTTACCAATCACTATTAGTAAATCAAACTTTTTCTTTGGCTTAGTTGTTAACTAACACTGAAAGGACACATTTTAGAATAACCCTTTCACCACTGTAGACCAAAATGGACTCATCCAGATCAATGCATGGAAGAGTTTACTAAAGCTACATAGGGGTGAAAGGGTTAAGGAAGCACATATCAATGCCTACTGTTTGTCAAACATTTCCTTTAAATGCTTATTTACTTTACAACTGAGCAAAATTTTAATTAGTTTAACAGTATGAAGCATCTTTTGGCCAAGACTTTTAATTTTGTGTAAAAGTTAATCAAAACATGATCTTTTAGCTGCCAGGATTCCACTTTGTGTAATGTAAGGAGATGGATCCAAAGTGGACTGTTACTCTATGAGGGACACAGGGCACAGTAGAAGTAATAGTGGAAACATTTAAAGACTACTTCTAAAGAATGGTTTGACAGGTATTAAATCAAATTGGTATGTAGCATTCCTTGTATATAGTGTTTAATTTTGAATACTTGAAGGTGGTGGCCCTATAGTGGAGGCACTAAGGCAAACAAAGTTTAACTCATTCACCCCTGAAGTTTCATGATGAATTATTCCAACCTTTGAATTGGAAGAGTTCAAATGTGTCTTCAGGGGTGAATGAGTTAAGGAAATAGGGTTATATCTTGAAAACACCTATCCTTAAGGACTGATTGACAGGCAGATAGCTTCGAAGTGCAGTCCCAATTTCGTGGACAATTAATGTGTAATAGAGAGAAAATTCTCTGGATTTCTGACAGTCTGACAGATCCATATGTGGCTGGCTTGTTGTGTAAAGGTTTGATCTTCATTCAGCCTTACCTGAAACATCAGACAACCTGGGGTTAATCCTGTTGTAATATATTCAAATGAAACGTCTGCAAAGGATTTCTGAAAATTTGTACAGGGCATATTACACATTTTTTAACCATTACCTATAAGTAGTCTGTAAGTGGAAAAGGTATTAAGCACCATTTTCATTCAGAAGATGGAAATTTAAAAATTACACAATTTTTTGTTTGATAAATTATTTCCTATTGGCACTCTATAAGGGGAATTCAGCACCATTTTAATACAACACTTGGCAATTGGAAAATTACAATTTTGTTTAATGACTAGAACCATTTTAATTCATGATAAACGATAGTTGTTTTAGACCTTTGCTTATGAATGGCAGATTGTTAAGGGAAAACTAGCACCATTTTAAACACTAAACAATGATTTGATGAGAATGTGTTAACTGTTAAACTAATTGAACCAAAAGCAAAAGATTAATTCAATTTTAAAGTTAACTTCTTTTAATTTAGTGATTGAATATTTCTAATTTTAACTTGGATGATTTTCTTTATGAAGTGATATGAACGTTTAAGTTGTGCACTTTCTTTGATAGATAATGGACTTCAGTTTTAACCTTGGTACAAATATCAAGGTTAATTGCTAAAAAATTTAAAAATCAAGGTTGTCATCATCAAAGTGGGCTAGACAAGATTTTTTTTCATTTCAAAATGAAACATCGATGTCAAAGACAAGTGAAATAAAATAACTTTTTTGAATTCATTAAACTAAAAGCTTTGTATATTGATTTCCGTCGTGTTATCTTTCATCTCGGTCGTTTTGTTATAGGTTTTCTCGCAATTGTCTACAATCGTTTCTCAATTGATTACAGAAAAAAATGGAACCTGATGATAATGTCTACAAGCTTTTTCACTTAACCTGATAAAACAGAGACACGTATAGACTATGGGTTTAACATGCTGGGCTGTGTTGCCGTCACACGTAGAATATCGGTTGGAAATCTCGGACAATTGCTGCCAGCTCCGTACAGCAGGGATACCAATTTTAGATTTCTAAGTGTCATCAGACATTCTTCTATTTGTTTTCTGTCACAAATATTGACAAGGATGACATATATGATTATTTTACTGGAATTTCAAATAAATAAAATCTACATTTTTTATCACACATACTAAAGGAGTATAGTTTTGAAATGGACTTATCCTTATATTTTACGGCAGTAAACACTGTGAACAAAAAAAGTGTTACCAATTTCAAGATGGACTAAATGATTAAGTCAGATAAGACTGTGTCGTATTAAACAGAGAAACATAGGTGTCTAATGTCCTTAAAGTCAGGTGTCATTAAAGGCAGGTTTCACTGTTTAGGGGCTCTTACTTCTGTGTAATACTTGTTTCACACATACATTCAATTTTGGCTTGAAATTCTAGGTGACTTTACTCCCAATCTCAACATATTGCTACTTTACTGTGGGGATGCAGCTTCTCCTGTATCACAAGAGTATATATAGCTGCTCTCATCATAGAATGCCTTTCTTTGCAGTCCTCTAATTTTTGTAGATTTGCTAAATGGTCAATTTTCGAGGTGTCTGTTTTTGCAGATTTTAGGCCTGATGGCCGAGGCACATAAGTGCTACAGTATAGATTGATTAATTTTCTAATATCTTTGCGGCTTGTATTCTTTGCAGAAAAGTCTTTACAGCAAAATTTAAAAACCCAGATTTATAGAGTATACATGTATACTAATGAGCTGCAATGCTGATGAAATAAGAACTCTGTACGTGTATTGACAGATATGAAGGCGAGGTAGTCTAGTGGTAGGAGGCCGGGCTCATGACCGAAGGGTTGCAGGTTCGAGTCACGTCACGGCACTGTGTTGTATCTTTGAATGCTAGCTGTGAGCGCTGAAATGGCAGCACCGGCTGTATGCTCCCCTGGGAGTTGAGAAAGGTATTGGCTGGTGGCAAAGGCCCTATAACCACGGATAATAATTTGTGAACCGCTTTGAGATGACCTACGGACTAGGTTGTGATAAAGCGGTATATCAGAACCTCAAATTATTGATTATTATTATTATTCATGTTTTGCATGTTTTAAAAAAATTGAAGTGGTGGAAATGTTGGTAGCGTGAACTTGTTCAGAAGAACCATGCATGAACACTTCGTGAGAATTTATTAAATCTAGCATTTGAAAAAATTGTATTTTTGTAGAATAATGTGAAATACTTGTTTTAACTGTTCTGTTAGAACATGTCAGATATCTACACTTAATGGATAGACAATGTATTGATATCAACGGACCTGCTGTAACTCTGGGATGTTCTACTCCATCACACACATACCGAATCTCTTCTGATACGAAAACGTCATAAACTCCTGTACTTCAATGATAGACAGTGTTTGGTTGGTGTTATTCAAGGTCTGACAATATTGGTTTCTGGTTGTCCAAGGTCAAACTATGTTATTGTTTCAAGTCAGATAGTATTTGTTTTTCAAGAATCAATGTGTATTTGGTTGTTTTTCAAGGTTATAAATGTTAGTTTTTCAAGGACAGGCAACATTAGTTTATTTTTGTTCAATGGGGTCACATTATTGGAGTGTTTTTAAGGTCAGGAAATGTTTTTTTGTTTTTCAAGGTCAAATACTGTTTATTGCTTTGAAAGGTTAGACTGTATCTGTTGTTTTTCAAGGTCGGGCAATTTTTGTTTGTTGTTTTCCAAGGTCAGATAGGATTTTCTTTGTCGTAGTTTGTTCAAGGAAAGAGTCTGTAGTGGGAAAATAAGAACATTTACTTTTATTATCTTTCAAATAAGATCATTCACATCAGATGAAGTATCTACCAAAGCTAAAAAAGATTTCCTTAAACAATATGATTTGATAAATGAGCAAAGAAATTGAATTCAGTGTACAGTTGTATCTTATACATCACATCAGATTCACTCATTTACCCCTGAAATTTCATAATGAACTATTCCAACCTTTGAATTGGAAGAGTTCAAATGTATCTTTAGGGGTGAATGAGTTAAAAAGCATGTTGTAGTATGCAGAACACAGTGACATCCCAATTCCACTCTATGCAAGGTCTAGAGTGTTTGATGCCACTTGAACCCTTGTTTTTTTGGAGGTTTGCGTTTGACTCCCAGCATCTGCTAAGCAGCTGGTGTTGGACATACAGATATTGCTCATCTTTGGCTAACCCTTGAATAATGTATTTATTGTCTATGTTAAGTGAGTTGTCATATTTAGGTATGCAAATTAAAATTAAGAGCAGTTTTAGGAACAAATTCTGGACGTTCCCAATTTCCTTTGAAATACACGGAAATATTGATATGAAAAAATTGTTCTGATCGCAAAATGAAATTTTATTGGGTAGTGTCTGAGCAATACATATACCAATCACAGTTCAAGTCGGCCTTGGAATGAGGCATAAATGGCTCCCTAGATGACCTGAAATCAGTCTGTCTCCATTCTTTTCTCGTAGGATGGTGAACCAATCAAACACTCGATCTCAATTACTTGCCATGGGTGTGATATTATCCAAATGACATAGCAATCATGATAGTAAAAAACATTTATGGCAATAAAAATGTGTTTATTTTGTTCAATCATCGACGGCTGTGAAGCTTGAATGTGACGTAGATGAGACTGTTTCTGGATATGTCTACACTGTTTCGTGAACATTTAATTAATTAGAAAATAACAGTGATCAAACAAGAATATAGCCTATGGAATTTATTTGTAAAATTTCAATCTTTATACAATAAAACATTTTTTTCTATTCTTTAGTTCAAACTTCAGGTAATATTTAAGTCATTCACCCCTGAAATTTCATAATGAACTATTCCAACCTTTGAATTGGAAGAGTTAAAATGTGTCTTCAGGGGTGA
>JAUMHH010151705.1:0-19225 GCA_032359455.1 Chlamys rubida | reverse complement strand
GTATACAGACGTCTCCTATGTCCTAAGATTGATTGTTCAATGTGTTTTACGTGAACTCTGCGGTATGAACCGAATCAGTATTCCTCCGTTCACCTTTATCTAAGTTATAATATTTATTAGATACAAACTTTATTGGTTAACTTCTTGGCCTCTATACCTTCAAGTTTACAATCGTAAAATTCTTTTGTCCGGGTATTCGTTCATCTATTAGGTAGATAGTGGGAACATGAACTCATTTCATCTATCGAATTATTAATCTGCCACCACAATCCGCTACATCATTAATACGAAATTTGGATGTACCCTATAAAATTGAATATAAAGAAAGAGGTTGAATCACTTTGTACAATGATATTTCGTTCTATTTGTGCGTTTATGATCCTGTTTTAGAGTGAATGCATATTTCAATCTTATGTTTTCTCAGTGTAAATACTTTCTGTGGCACCCTAAGTACGGTACAACCTTTCAAAAGTTAGGCACCGGCACCGCTTCAGTTTGCCTGTTTGCTTTTGAAGTATGTGAAATAAAAAGAAAACAACAAAATGTTGTTTGTTTGTTTGTTTCTATATACCCAGAAAACTGGGACATTCGTTGGCATGTTTTGAAAACAGTGCTTACTGATTTGTCAAATGTAAAGATAAAATCATGTTATGCATGCTGGAGTTATTTAATGCTATAGCGCGGGCATAAATATATACATCACAACAACTTTCCTGGAAATCTCAAAAATAACGAGCAGCCAAATCAATACAACAGATACATGATACAAAGATGTTAGTGTACAGAGCCAGGTAGGTATCGAATATCTCAGCGATACAGGTATTTAGTATTGTCAACTACACGTCATTTGGTTTGGAAACTTTGTGTTGTGTTTTACGTCCTATTAACACTTTGGTCATTTAAGGACGTGCCAGGTTTTCGTGGTGGAGGAAAGCCGGAGTTCCCGGATAAAAACGACCGACCTGCGGACAGTACCTGGTGACTGCCCCACGTGAATTACAGCACATGAAACAAGGATTAACGCATTCACCCCTGTAATGTCATAATGAACTATTCCCAATATTGAATTGGAAGAGTTAAAATGTGTCTTCAGGGGTGAATGAGTTAACTACCTTTATCTTTCACGCAATCAACTTCGATTCCGGTATTATAGTTGAAAATAAATTCATACATAATTTAAAGTGTATCCAGGTTAATCATATCTTTGTTTTACGATCTTATTCATACTACTGTTGCCATCCCAAGTTAGTTATTAAACCAAATATGAGATTATTAAAAGGTGACATTGAGTAAAAGATTTATATCTAGCGGAGAATAACAATGTAAAAATTAGACATTAGGGAACATTGAATAAGTATTGATACCATACGGCTAGGTAGGTGTAAA
Source organism: Chlamys rubida (assembly GCA_032359455.1). Taxonomy (NCBI): domain Eukaryota; kingdom Metazoa; phylum Mollusca; class Bivalvia; order Pectinida; family Pectinidae; genus Chlamys; species Chlamys rubida. The sequence goes on along the minus strand of JAUMHH010151705.1, from coordinate 17,839 downwards.
GTACGTGTAGCTTGATGAGTAGTGGTAAAGCGCGGCAAAACCACTGAATTGCACGTGTAGTCAGTATCGGTAACACAAAATCAGGTCACTGTAATGTACGGCTATTAAAATCAGTATCGATAACACAAGGCTAGGTCACTGTAATGAACGGGTAGTCACATCAGTATTGGTAAAATATGCCTAGGTCACTGTAATGTTCAAGTAATTTAATCAGTATCGATAACACACGGCAAGGTCACTGTAATGTACGGGTAGTTTAATCAGTATCGATAACACATGGCTAGGTCACTGTAAACATTCTTCAAAATAACGACATTGTATATAAATTGTTCGTCGGCAACGTAATGATGTCAATCAGCAAATCATTCGTTTTGTTCGGCAATCGTGCGTCAAGATGTGCGCATACTTATTTCCTCAGGTTCTGTCCATCGTGCGCACACAGCACATCGTGTGATGTTGTGTGGTGTTACAGTCAAACTGAGAAAATATGTATTTGGGCCCGTCGGTGTGTCTGTCCGTCTGTCATATTTTAGTTTCCTTGCAATAACTGCCCTAAGATCGTTTACCTTAACCGATTGAACTAACTGGTCAAGGGAAATGTCCTGGCCTTCTGTACTACAGCTTTCTCAAATACGGAAATTAATGGGAGGCTATTGTATAAAGAAACAAGTACTACTTGTAATGGGGGACCATTACAGATGTCCCCCAAACTGCCCCCATAGTCGCAAAGATGCATCAGAAAAGGATCGCATTGTCATAGTACACCTACAATGTAAATACTAAATTTGAGTGAAATGGAGCAATTTCTAAATTGCGACTAATCAGAAGCCTCTGTATGGTTGCTATGGTAACGAAACGTATGCGATTTAATTTTCAGTCCCCTTATACCCCTATGTACCAATTTTCATAAAAATCGAAAAAAATCTTAATTTCGACCAATCAGAAGCCTTTGTATGGTTGCTATGGCAATGAAACCTATCCGGTTGAATTTGCAGTCTCCTTATTCCCCTATATACCAATGTTTATCAAAATCGAACAATATCAAAGTTGCGACCAATCAGAAGCCTCCGTGTGGTTGCTATGGTAACGAAACTTAAGCGGTTTTATTCGCAGTCCCCTAATACCCCTATACAGTATAACAATTTTATAATAATGCACATATAAAACAATAAAATATTGATGACGCCTCTTTTGCATGTATCTGGCAGTAGATTGATCAATACGATAATTTGATTGCCATATATGACATACAGAACCTATATGCTGTTGGTTATGAAATTTACATTCGTCAAACGTTATGCAGCGGAAATGGACTAGGTACCTCTACGTAAATGATTAGCTTGGTGGCTATGTTTGTAATTGTTTGTTTATATTGTGAATTTGATATTGCACAGTTTCTTGAATATTATTGCTCTCTCTCATAAACGTCTACAAATTAATGTGAGCGTTGTATAGCTCATAGTGTGATTCGCATCAATGTTTATTCAGCGGTTTGCCACATTATTTAGTTAGATCAATATTTTTCATAAACGTTTAGCCTTGAACCTTAAAAATGTAGGAATTTTAACAAGAATGAACCAAATGAACCTGTTTTAAAATCTGATTTTTTTAAACATGTAACTTGCGTCAGTATATTATGTAAACAATTCAAACTGATTAAACACAACCAACATAAATAGATTAATCCATCAGACATACAAATGAAGTTTCAACAATTCCATTAAATACAGCCTAAATTCTATCTGGTTTTATATCAGGTGTGCATATATTTACTTTCTTTTGATGGATTGACAAAAAAATATTAATAAATAGTGTTAAGCAACAAAAAATCTGGCGACTTGCTTGAATGGTTGGTTTTACCTTGTTTAACGTCCTATTAAGTTATCAACAACAACTAAAATTATTCCAGAACGTGTTTGAGCGATGTTCTGGTAGTAATATATGAGTACAAGTGTAAAAAGAGATAGAAAAATGCACGGCAAGATCGGGGCTCGCACTCGGGGCCCTCTGATATCTAGACAGACGCTCAAGCAATAGAGCTACATTTTGTATCCGGCTGCCGACTATGGACCAATCCTTCATCCCTTTTCTAAGTTTTCAACACAATAGCGTCACACAGGTACAATATGTAAAAGTGCACAAGGACAGCAATGGAATCTGATAACTAAAGGGTCCCTGTCCCACTGTATTGTAATTTCCCTATCTACAGAAACCTCCCAATAATTTCCGTTTTGGATAAAGTTTTAGCAAAGTTGGCTAGGACACTTTTTTTGACCAGGTAGCTCACTCGGCTAAAGTGAAGGTTTATCAATCTGAATTGACCAGGGTTCGAATCCCGGGCTAGCCCCGCTGTTTTGTTTTGCATTCAGAACACTGTTGTCGATTTTTTTTTTTTATTTAATTTTTATAATTTTTCATAAATTCAAGCAATGTATGGTTTTCCTTTCAGAAATTATTTTTCCATTCATGTCATAAAAACAGTTTCCAATGCTTAGTTTTTGACAGTGATACGGGGATCTATAAAGAATCAAAGAAATACAAACAGAATCGAAACATTATTAACGATAGAATCTATCATTAAAAAACATGATGTGAACAATGGGGTATGATGATGCCGTAGTAGACAACATCATTACAAACAGAGTATCGTAAATGTGACAGAGGATAGGCTGTATTGATCAAGTTCATTGTCGTGTGTATAAAACATCGAGATTAGTTACAAAGAAAATTAAGATCGCATAAGGTGCGTGAGAAAAAACACCCTTATACGTCTCGGGTAAAATCGACACGTTTATTAGACGCAAAGAAAATCAACACTGCTGTAAGAAACAGAAAAAATAGTATTCCTTATAAACACAAGGAGTCGATACATAAACATATAAAGTCATGTCAATTACCTGTACATTCAACCACTCATTTGAACCTTGAAAATAAATCAGTTAACATATATAGTATTAATTTGTAAAAATAGCCAGTGCAAATTGAGTTATGCAAGTATTTTAATGCATGCAAACACGAATGAAGTAATTCAAAATTAGTTCAACTTGTTACCATATATTTCGATCTCACATGCGTTGATTATAGGCAGGTCACGTGAAATTCGTACAAACCGTCCGGTCAATGGCTGTGTACAGTAAAACGTCTTCATCTCGCCGACAAAACCAGTTCCCAAGGGGTAATACAAACACAAAACATAGGGTCCTCCTGATGTCTCTGCCACAGTAATGTTTAACCCAGTGTTACGTTCACCTGCGAAATAGGCATATTCATCTTATGAAGATATATCGACACGACGCAAGTTTTGAATATTTCAGGAGAAAAAATTTCGTATTTAGAACAAACAGCAACCAGAAAAAAGACTTAATCATTACCAAAAGTGTCATATTATGTACCTCCTAAGACATCTTCACAATAAGTTGTAAAAATATAAAATTGCCTGTAAATGGGATCGTGCTTTTCATGTAGTTGATTAGGAAAACACAAATACCTGTTGAAAACCATAAACTCAATAATGTTTAAGAAAATGATTAGAAAAAATATCAATTACAACTTGTGATGTGATAAATTTAAACAACTGGAGCACTACTAAGCTTGCAATAGAATTATTTATACGCAATCGATTGTACAACGCTATCTTTTGTATCTTTACATATTTGTATCCGGCATTATTGAGCTACCTGCCATGTTCGGGTAAATATTAAATCGGTTATACTTACAATAGACTACGCTTCAGTCTCTATAATTATAACCTGATGTTCTGTCTACTGTATAATTTTTATATTGTGTTGCGCATAAAAGACCTGGTTAAATCCATAGAAAATTAAACAGAATATATTCATACCGAGAGCTAGTCTGTGTTAACAGAAAATCATGCTATACTGTCGCAATATTGTCATGTGAACGTTTGATGTTATGAAGGGATTCGGCAGTCTATAGAGAGAGAAAGGATCAAGGAAAATTGAGAAAAGGACATAAAGACAAAAGGATATGTTAGCGATAACCTGAAGTAGCAAATAGAACGAGAAGCATTATATCAGGATTTAATATAAGCAAAGGAAGAACATTACATCAATTTATTCTATTAAAATTTATATAAGTTAACGATAAGCAAGGTGGCAAATAAAACGAGAAGGGACATTACAGTTTGTCACACTGCAAAGAAAAATGCCGCATAGCGATTGATCAACTTGCCACGGTACATGAGGCTATGTTCGTGACGTTTCGCGTAGTAAGGGAGGTAACCCCAACAATCTATGGACGATTAAGTTAAGTTAACTACCTTTTCAAGTGTGGAAATACAAAACGATTTCTATGGATAAAGAACCGACAAGTGCAGTAAAGTAGGCGAGTACAAAACATAATCTAGAAATTCTACGTAGATCTTAGACTATCTGTTGAAGGAGTCACTTGAACATTTCTACGCTATGGCCATGGATGACACAATGTTGACAAAACCGATACCTATCAATGGCTTTGCAGTATGACAAATTCGTTATACAGGTCTTTGGCCGGGTACATAGTCTCATGTTCCCTCTCAGAATCCAATGTACCCTTCGCCTTCGACTCAGGGTACATACGATCCTGACAGGGAACATGAGACTATGTACCCTGCCAAAGACCTGTATAACTAATAATATCGAGGTTTAATATAAGCAAAAGAAGAACATTATATCAATTAATTATATTAAAATATCCATAGGTTGACGTAAAGCAAGGTGGCAAATGAAGCGAGAGACTTTTTATCGATGTTTGATATAAGCAACAGAAGAACAGTATATCGATTTTATTAAATTTCGTCATTCATAACGATTAACGAAATATAAACATGAAGGGTTTAAACTAAACGTTAGGCCAGTGAAGTTACATATTTCTGATACAGTTGCCTCAGATTTTAGTATCTTAGTGTTATTACGTTCAATTGATTTATATTTTATATTGTTTTGGTCCCCAGCACCAGCGATTAGTCCTAGACGGAGGAAACAACTGTATGTCGAAGGGAAACTCATTTTTGGCCTAATTAATTAATTATCAAAATGTATAAGTGCATTCACCTTTGTGTGCGTTACTCTCATCTTTCCAAAAACAAATAGGAAGACTGTAATGGTGGATTTTATAATCGAAGAAGTTTGCTATAAACTAGATGGCCACAGTTATCTCTTTAGGGTAGTGATACAGTTCGAAATATACACACATTACACATAATTTAAGCTACAAAAAATTAAATATTAAATATTGCACTTCGACATTAGTTAAAACAATTAGGATTTCGAGCTTTTCGGCCCCTAGCTTCACCGATGAGTCGTAGAAGAACGAAACAGCTGTATAATGCAAGGTACTTTATGTTCGTCACGCTGTATTTATTATCAGATTTTAAAGATGCAAACATATGTGTCTGTCATGGTCATCTTTTATGTTAGTTACATTTTAGATATAAGCAACCATATGTATACTATAATAGGATGATTTTTCTGAATTCAAAGAACATTCATACTATATTGACGGAACATTAAGTGCATCACTGATTCAAACTTAATGTAATAGATATCTAGTGGCCTTTGTTACAACTTAAGTCCCGCGTACGTCGATAGTATGTTGTCTAGGATTGCGAAGACATTATTTAATCAATTGATATACACTTGTCTACTAATCCTGAGCTAATCACGTCCTTATACGTAGTGAAATTAGTTGCGTCTCGTGGGGAAGTAATATAAGCTTTTGATTATTTGTATCACGTGGTCAGAGTAGCTTGCCTACTTGTTTTCAAAATCCTCTTATACTTAATCCAACTTTCGTTTTTATTATTTCTATACCGAACAAAAGTATGGATTTTACTTTCATAGAGCATCCCAGACATTGAAAGTGTGGCGTATTTGCTCAATATCTATAAATATTACAGTAATCAGGTGAGGAGGAATATAAAATATTCAGTAGCACGTGGTGGCTTTGCATGATTCGGACATCTAGTGAAAATGTTTTTGCTTTCTGATTATTGACAGAAAAAAACGTTATTAACATAACTGTTACTTGATCGGAATCGATATTTTAGCAGATCATTTTACAACAAAAAGACAACATAGCACAAAATCAACAGTAAAGTCGAGACCAACAACTGACCCGAATGTAAGGGGATGAATACAATAGCGTTTATATACGGTTAAAATGATAAATTGTCCCCGTAACAATGGCAATCACTGTTACTATGCAATGAAAGCACTCCCCCGAAAAACACTATACATTTTACAAATTATATCAGGAAAGATATTCATACCTGATATAACTTTTATAAGAAAAAAATAAATAAATAAACAAATGCGTTCTGAGTGTGCCGATGCGTCAGGGCCAGGCAAGGATTCAAACTTCGGACCTCCACTCTTTTTACTGTGCCCCAATGACTGATATACCTAGTTAACGGTAGTACCTTAGCCTTCTTGTTCTAGCGTTATTTCGAAAATGAATTTAAAGGCAGGCTACTCTAGATACAACAACTGCAGTAGAATTCTCTACTGCTTTGTTTGCAGTGGGATATGGATCCTTAAGTTATATAACGTTGCAGTTATTAAGTGTCAACCATCGATGCTTCTTACAGTATATTTGACATTATGCTTAATCAGCCTTTCGCAAGCATTGCACTTAATGATTATATTATTCCGAAAGTGTTGTAGTGATTTTTTCTGTACCCTTTGTTTGAGAAACCACAACAAAAATGTATGACTAATTGTTTGTTTGGTTTGGGCTTAACATCCTTGCAACAGCAAGGGTCATATAAGGACAGTTGCCAAGAAAAACACCACTTGAAGAGACAATAGATAGAACAGAAGGATGACAGAAAAGATAGAAAAACTAAAAATATTTCCAGTTCTTTCAATGGGGGCAGCAGGTAAATTCTTTGGTCTTCAATATCCTCTCACGGGAAAACACAGAATAAAACCAAAGATTCTATAGGGGACCACACATTAGTCGCCTTATACGACACACATACAGTGGGATACGGTCTTTTCTTGGGTCCTCAATATCCTCTAAACAGAAAGGTAGAAACTTCCCCGATCATATAAATCATAGAAAGACACAAACTGACATATTTGAAATCAATAACCCATACAAAGAAACAGAAAAAACCCGACCAAGCAGAGGTACCTGTAGAAAAACGTCAGATCAAACAAACCCTCTAACAGACCTATTGCTATTTTCGACAGATTGCAACATTGTAAAATGAATGAAAAATCCCGGAAGATACGAAATAAGGTGTATGGTACCTATTTAATTTCAGATAGGTATATTTTGACATGACATAGTTTGCCCCGCTATTTAATTTACATCATTTCGGGTCGACAAGATGAAAACAAATATCGTTATTTCGATGACAAATAATGACACAACGAAATTGGACATATCAGCAACCATAAAATTGTTACCACTCACCACAACATTCGATACGACTAAGAAATGACAATGATGTAATCTTATGCCGGGACAGCAAATCTACTTCCCAGAACGGTGTATCATCTCCTCTTCCGCTATCTTCTGTGTGGGAACAAGAACGAAGAGACTCTGGAGCGTTCTGGATAGGGTAGCGCCGCGAGTCCACCGCGTACTGAGGACCAAAGGCGGCGTTGTCAAGGTTCGACGATTGTGTGGTAGGTTTCCCGGCTGCTAAATTACCAACTGGCCCTGTGGAATCAATCAGATATTTCTGTTGACATATTAAATCATGTATATTAGGTTGTTTACGTATATAGTCGTTTTTTTGTTGAATTTTGTCTGGTAAAATGTTAGTAAGAACAAAGTGATTAATTTGTGAAGGTTATAAAGTTATTATCTGATGTAACTTCAAAATGGATCTGGATTAGCCAAATGTGATAGTGACGTCGTCCTCATATGAACTGAAATTTTGCAAATATCAAGGACCCGACAAAGTCAAATATAATACACTGTCTCAGTATCACGACAACATATGGATACCTACCATATTTTTATTGAGAGCAGAAAGCAATCACCAAATCGATAAAGTATTTGGGCTGATAAAATGAGGTTTTGTTTTAAAAATGATATGTTCTCGACAGGAATATTCACCTGTGTCCACTTTGTAGAAGACTTTCCAGAAACCAGGATGGTCCGACGAGTGAACTTATGAGAACGACGTCAAAATTATAAATAATGTAATATTATTAATACATGCAAAAGTGTTTAAATCCAAAAAGGTAACTGTACAGTTGTGTGATCGCACGTACCAAGATTACCATGGCACATCGTTCAAACATCTGCCGCACACAAATCGCCCAGCCTTGTGTACATAATGCGCAAAATGGGCGATTGAACGAATGCTCACCCCATATGAATTAAAACGCGCACATATATGCGATAAAGTTACATCGGTTCATCGATGTAAACAAACAAAATAAAGGTCGATTGAAATAATTAAACATGAACATCGTATTTAATAACCGATTGGTATATTTGGTACTGTTCCTTAACCTCAGTGCATGTTACACAATACAACGAATTGTATTGGCATGTACCTTTAAAGTACACGTACGTATACTGAGTTGCATGGAGTTGATCGCCGACTGGAGTTCATTAGTGATTGGACCTAATTACCTTGGCATAGTTACCTGTGTTAATTGTGTCTGGTACCCTTTGTATTGCAATTTCCTTCGTAGTTGACTATTGATACACAAAGGTGTACCCGTTACCTGTTAATTAACAGGTAACTGGTAATAGGCGTGACCGCTTTATTACTTTGATACTAATCGAACATATGTGCGATAGCTATAGCACAGTGTAACGTAAGATATACTGGGACATTTTTCATCGTGCGCACAAGTGCAGAAACTGTGCATACACCGCTCATCGTGTAACACTGTTCGATATTACAACTGTAGTACAAAGTCAAATCAGTTTGGTTTAGTTTGGTTTAAATTTGTTTAACGTCCTATTAACAGCTAAGGTATTTTAAGAATAAGTAGAATTACATTGATTTAATATGGCTAATAGCCATGACGGCTCCTGGAATTGGTTTGGTTTTATATTGTTTAACGTCCTTTTAAAAGTTAATGTCATTTAAGGACGTGCCTCCATGTGTTTTGTATAAGCGGGCATGTGTGTATGTATGCCGAAGACATGGTATGTTGGTGTGTTTGCCTCCTTGTGATAGCACGGATCTGATGACGACTCTATAGTGCTATCTCACAGAAATATCATGCCGAAAGCACCCAACACAGCTGACAACGGGTTAACAAGTTGTAGCCATTTCCCTTTATGCTGAACGTTCTAAAGTCTTCTAGTGTCAAGGTTTGAAAATATGTAAAATTTAAGTTTTACTTTATACACAGAGAGTGTACATATTCATTAACAAATCAATTGACAGGTTATCGCAGAAGGGGAAAAGATATAGACACACTTAAGTTTATATCTGTTCAAAATATAGGCATGTATATTGACAACACAATGTACAGGACATACATAATTAAAAGCTCATGAAACATATTACTAATTTCATTACCAACTCATATAATATTCAAGTACATTTTACTCCTAGGGCCATCCTTCTTCCAATGGATTCTCACAAAAAGACTATTATAATACAGTAGCATTGCGATATAATGTTATAGGTGCACTCACATGAGTGCTTTTGTATTGTTTAACGGCCCATCGACAATGTTTGGTTTGGTTTGGTTTAGTATTTTTTAACGTCCTATTAACAGCTATGGTCATTTAAGCACGGCCTCCCCTGTGAGCAAGATGCATGCGTGTAGTGTATGCCTGTGTGTTTTGGGAGGCTGCGATATGTTCGTGTTTGTCTCCTTGTGATGGCGCGGAATTGATGCCGACCTTATAGACAATGCGAGTCATTTAGGGCCACCAATACTGTAAAAAGAGACATTCACGAAAATAAACACATCAAACCAAAACTTAATAGCTAAACATATGTAAAGGATTAAAGAAGAACATTAATATCGAATAAATTGGCTGCACAATATATCATATTTTATTGTAAAGATCAATAGAGTGTAAATAGTAATATATTAATTGCACAGAAACTGTATCGAATAATCTTTTCATAGACGGTACATCATCAAATCTGTCACGTATTTGTTTGAAATCAGCGCAGTAAATCTTAAAGTTTTTAACTGTAAATGGTTGATCGCATGTATGACAATGAGGCTGATATTCCTTACGCAAAATGTAACCATGTGTGATGAAGGTATGGCCTATGCGCAGTCGCGAGAGGACATTTTCCACTTTGCGATCTGCTCTACTTGTTGCACATGAACCCACATTAAGTTGCATTATAAATAATTGCTGTGTAATTCTTCAGACAATTTTTTTGCCAATTCGTTTTATATATAAATTTTTTTATACATGGTTTAAACTCAGAAAAAGGCAGTTTAAGATGTTTCGGTTGTAGGTTAAGGGCTGCTTTAGCAGCTTTATCTACCTTCTCATTTCCGTTTATTCTGACATGACCTGGTATCCAAATCAAGATCAGGCGGCAAAACAATAAAATTCCGATTTTTAATACTTTGTAATAGTGAATAAGTTATTGCTTTGTTGATTTTATTATTTTCAATTTCATCCAAAGCCAGACTAACGGCAGCTGTAAAAATATATGCATTATTTGGTAATCGGCGGGAAAACGATAAGTTGCAAAAAGCACATGCTGCTGCAACTTCTTCTACGATTTTAGAGCCGTCCGTATATAAAAGTGTATGTGAAGGAAATCCCGAGATGAACTCGGGAAAAGCGCTTTTGTATTGAACCGGGCGAGTGCGATAATTTTCAATATTGTGTAATTCTAAACTTACTTTAGGCAGTCGTATTGTCCATTGTCCATGGTTGAATATCTGGTATCATAGCAATTTCGATAAATGATAGGTCTAAATCCGAATTTTCCATTAGTTTCAAATGACGGTATCAATATCTTGTTTCGTTCATACTTTTGTGCATACTTTGGATAAAATACTGATTGGAAAGCTGGGTTTTCTGGATCGATCGAACTGCTGTATATGTTATATATAATTATTTATAAGCATAAACTTCACTCGCGATCAGATAATGAAAGAAATGAAAATTAAACGATCGGACCTACAATCTACGGTTCCCGCAGCTATATAGATCCATGTTCATTTGTACCGGCATGTCTTATCCCGTTAAAACATATTTCCTGGTGTCAATAAATGATGCCGAGATGCCAACACACATTTGTTCATATGAATATTGACACTTTGGGTGCGATTCACTTTTCATGATGAGCATTTACTGCTCAGTGGATTCGGTAAGTTTTAACACGAATCGTATTAATTGGTTTCATTGTGCGGTAAGACTTTGCGAGTCTACACCTTCATCTTCTTTGGCATCTTTGCAAACTTGACATATCGGTTAGATCATCTGTGTTTACTGCCTCGTTTCAAAACCGTCACTTGCCCTTATCGGCGCTATTTTAATAGGACTTTCCCTAACAAATCGATTGGTAAAAAAGACATTTAAAACGGAATATGAATATGGAAAAAACAAGTAAATATTGCTTGCAGTGCAAACAACGTGTACATTCAATACATATATATATTGTTTTTAACGGTATGTCTGTTTAAGAGTGCTACCTCACTGAAAATACCGTGTATGCAGTATTCCATCCGGTCACTATATATAATTAACCTGTAATTGCAATAACCCTTGATGCTGAAACGTTTAGCAAGAACATGATAACTTTGGTATGTACTGGCCTCGGGATAGAAGCCGTTGATTTCCCAATTGGCAATGCATTCAGCAAAATTATTTTGTCGTTTTGATGTCCCCTAGAATGGGACCGAAAACAAATTCCTGATTCTGCAAGAGTAACAGTTTCGGTTATACATATGAACACGGTTCATTGTACACTATCTCTGTGAGATTAATCCATTAAGCCAAATAGTCCCTGGAGGTAGGGATTAAGAATTGTTCCTGCTGCCCCCATTGCATGATCGTAGGAGGCGACTAAATTTGGGATCTTATCTTTTCTCTTTTTTTCTCAACAACTTTATTCTTCCTAATGTCTCCCTTGAAAATGCCTCACTGTTGGCCTTTAATTAAGCGTCCGCCCCTGTGAGAAAGGCTTTGGGTTCTGTCCCCTGGCAGAGACATACCAGAGTCTTTAAAAATGGTAGTTGCTACTCCTGCTTAACGCTCAACAATTTGGGAGTGGGACGACTGGTTTGCCCGTTGTCAGTATAATGTGACCGGATGAAGTGTCCTGCTGAGTGTCTTCGGCAGTATGTTTCAATGATGAAGCACTATGAAGACGGCATCAGTTCCGCGCTATCACAAAGAGACAAACACGAACATATCGCAACCTCCCAAAATACACACGCATACACTACACGCATGCATCTTGCACACATGGGAAGCCGTCCTTAAATTACCATAGCTGTTGATAGGACGTTTAACATTGCTAAACAAAAACTAAACCAAATTAAGCCAAATATCTTTACTTAAGCCCAATATATCTTTAATCTTTAAAGTGCGTCAACATACACTATATAGTGAGTTGTTATTAGGCAATGAATACTTCGAACTAACTGTAATGCAGGTTAGAAAACAAAAAAGTACAATGGGCCTGAATTGCTAAACTGGTATATATCTTACACTTGTAACCATAAAAGTTGACTTATATAAAAATGCAGGCAAATTATCAGTGTCTTGACTCAAAGTTATACAACAGAACCCGTTAAAAGATTTAAACACACTTGATCCCTGTGACATTGTAAGTGAATCAAAAAGGACATTAAGTTGAACACAGTTCATATCCCTTCATCCCAGATTGCAACTTGCCAATTCCACCACCCTGGACCTTTTGGTAGTTCAGAAGAAGTCGCTTAAAGGTTTATACACAATCGACCTTGCATGTGTGTCAAGGAAATTCACAAACTTTTCAAACCATTAATCGCAGCATGCTACTAGCTAATTATCATCATCCTATCCACTTATATAATAAGGTGAAGGTTTTTAAAGCTTTTGACATATTTGACCCCTGTGACCTTTATCCAAGCATGCTTCCGGCTAACTATCATTGCCGTGGACCGTTTGGTTAAGCAGAAGTCGTATAAATATTTCAACATATTTACCCAATGTGGTCTTACATATGGGCGAAGGTTATTCAATTGAACAAACATGGTAGGTTTGGTTTGGTTTGGTTTAGTTTTGTTTAACGGCCTATCAACAGCTATGGTCATTTAAGGACGGCCTCCCCTGTGTGCAAGATGCATGCGTGTAGTGTATGCGTGTGGGTTATGATACTGCGATAACATGGTAGGCCTTTTATCCAAGCATGCTTCTGGCTTAATATCATCAGTCTGGGACTTTTTTGTTATTCAGAAGAAGTCGTTTAATGATTTCAACATATTCGATGATCTCCGTGACCTTGGATATGTGCGAATGTCATGTATTTGAACAAATGCGGTACCCCTTCATCCTAGCAATCTTTTGGCCACATATCATCACCCTGGATCTTTTGGTTATTCAAAAGAAGTCGTTAAAATATTCTAAACATATTTAACCTCTTTGACCTTGAATAAAGGCAAAGATCATTCATATATTAAACTTAGTAGCCCTTCATCCAAGCATACTTCTGGCCAAATATCATCACCCTGGTCCTTTTTGTTATTTAGAAGATGTCAAAGACAATCCACCCATGTGACTTTGAATATAAGTCAATGCCAAGCATCCAAACATGGTTCTGGCTAAATATCATCATCCTGAATCCTTTGGTTATTCAGAAGTCATTTAAAGATTTCAACATATTTAACGTCTGTGACCTTGAATATGGATGAAGGTCATTCATATGAACACATTTGGTAGCGGGTCATCCCAACGTGTTTTTGGCTAAATATCATCACATTGGAATTTTCTGGTTATTCAGAAGAAGTCGTTTAAATATTTGAACATATTTGACCCCGTGACCTTGAATATGGGCGAAGGTCATTCATTTGAACACACTTATAAGCCATTCATCCCAGCATATTGCTGCGTTAAGGGGTCGCGTATTTCGTGATTAGTCACTGAAGCGCTGCAGATATTATGAAATTCGTCCCTGGGAGGAAGAAATATAAATAATTTCTTCGTCCTAGGTCGACCCGACTCAGAAAAAAACCCAACAAATAGTTGCAAGAAAGATGAACTGATATATATTCAACAAATACAGAATGGTATCTACAATGATAAAAGGATCTGTCGTATTAGCCACTGGTCGGTTTAATGTTGGGGGACTAAAACTCGGGGCAAATTACTCCGAAACTCGGCCAATGAAATCCGACGTAAGTAATCCTGAATAACTAGTTTTTTTATATCAGTGAAATCAAGTGTTTCCGGTCTAGTGTACCTACGAACTTATGTTACATAGTTCAATGAAAAAGATAACCGACCTGTTTCAGCTGACTAATTAGTTCCACTTGGCGCCCTTAGCAAGTTACACAGTGGACAATATCAGATACTGGAATGTACCTGGTCTATTGGGAATATGATATTAACGACAACAAGTTCTATTAATTATTGAAAGAAAGATTAATTGATTTTTTAAGAGAAGAATATGCAGGAAAAAATAAATGTTTACAGATATGTTTAGTATCATTTTGTTTTACAAAACTGCCTGCTAAACCCATACAAAAAGAATATCGGAAAGAGATTACAAAAATTAGATTATCTTTTCATTACTTGAAAGTAGGAAAAGGGCGATATCAAAACATTAAGCGGAATTGTCGAGTGTGTAATAATTTAGAGGATATTGAAGATGAGTTTCATTTTTATTCTTAAATGCCAATATTATTCTGACTTGCAAGCATTTTTTATGCAAATTCAGAACTCAATTATTATAATAAATACAATTGCACTCTTCAAACATATGATACTGTTTCTATTTGTAATTGTGTTGCGAGTGAGTAATGCTGTGTATTGTTATTTTGTGTTTTGCACTGTAAATATAACAAAAAATCTTACTTTGTAACTGTTAAGTCGAACGACACAAAGTGATAAAGAACTTCAACCTGGCGATGAGGCTACGCAAATATGTATATAATCTAATTGTGCCGTTGTCTGTAAAAGGTCTGACAGCGGTCAGAGACGTTTACTTTAAAGCAACATATATAAGTCACTGTACTGGTGAAACATTTTCCCTTGCTGGTGTGCGGGGTACTATTCCCCATCACCAGTTTCACGAACAATTCCGTAATTATGGAGACTCTTTAATTTGAAATTTGAGGGAAATGCCATAATCTTCCCTTACCGCTAACAGCCAATAACGTTTTCATGTGGAACTTGAGAAACTGAACATCCTCACATAGATATATGACTCCCTCCCCCCAGGAAAAAAAATGTTATAAATGAGTGATGATTATATCTATTAAATAAAACAATATCAGTTCTTACCCCTCCTCCTACCCCCACCCCTTTTCTTTGCTCTACTCTTCAATGACTTATTCCCCCTGAATTCTGATCACGAAGCTATCGCCCTCACAATCCACCCTCATTGACCCAAGCCTGTGTATATGTACAAATACACTTACAAACTGAGAAATAGGTATATTGAAGTTTTACTGTGGGCTCCGTCCCTTTATTAATTATTACGTTTCTCGTTAAAAAAACCTAACCAGTTTACTTACTGCCAATATTAATTAGTCTTACTTTCGGTAAGCAGGTGGAAATACTTCTGACCATACCGTATTAGTATCTGTGTGTCGCGTTGATCTGTTAGCGTACGTCAGGTCTTTGTTATGGAAATATTACATGTACTTTGATATGATCGACCTTTATCTTTATAAATAACGAGATATTTCTGTTTGTATCACACTCATTCCATTATCCAAACGTATGTGCCTCCTCGTAGCCTACAGTTTACTGACGTTTCTTCCTATAAATTGTGGGTATATACGTTTCTTTTTGGATATTTTATATGCTTCCGCGTTTTATGTAAACCCGTTCTTGTCACCACAAACGAATCACCGTTTGTAAGCGTCATTCGAAGCACTTCCGTACAGTTTGCGTACCACTTGCGTACCGTTTTCGCACAGTCTGCGAAGCACTTGCGTACCGTTTCCGTAGCACTTCGTAGCACTTCCGTACTGTTTGCGTCCAAAGTGGAACAGCAAACGTGTACGGGTCTGTATGAAGCAGTGTCATTGTTGAGCATTGTAGTATAAGCAGATATATTTTAAAATAACGGTATGTAGTCGACATTTTTGTATATGCCTAAACGCATATTGATGAAATTTCGACAAAACCTACAGCTGCCAATACATTAATAAAACAATTAATAATTTGAGGTTCTTGTATACCGCCTTATCACAACCAAGTTCGTTAGTCATCTTAAAGCGGTTCACAAACTATAATCCGTGGTTATAGGTCTTTTGTAACCAGCCAATATCGTTTTCAACTCCCGGCGGAGCATACAGCCGGTGCTGCCATTTCGGCGCTCACAGCTAGAATTCTACAATTCTAGCACTAGAATTCTACAATTCTAGCACTACCCAACCACGTACTAAGTTATAGCTGAGTAGACAGGAACAAGCGGAGTAAAGTGTCTTTTCAAAGATACAACACAGTGCCGTTGTTACGCCGCCAAATAGCGGCTCCGTAATTATCCAGGGAAAATATGTACTGTTCTGCGCTTCGGTAGTCAGTCACTACCATTCAACGCTCCGGTCGTTAGTGACTACCGGAAGTACTCCTATGTTTTTGTAAAACGTCGACAACGCAATTCGCTTGTGTCGTCTGCAGAAGAAATATGTTTTTTCTGCCATTATCAGTGACCCTTCACGTCAGAGACGTGCACGCATCTAGTTGATCTAATGTATCTTTCCCCCGTTTAGCGTCCGGGACGCTCTTGTGGAATCAGCCATGCCAAAACATTCCTCCAAATGTGTACATTTTATGTTTTGCCCGATAACTTTCAATGAATCTCATATTCAGTAACCTTTAAAACTAAAATAGCAATTATCGGTAATAACATCGGGTTTTTAAATGAGTTAATATACAGATATATATTACATGATGTGGAATTTAAGGTAACGTAATGAATACTATGTATTATAGCATGGCCCTGTGTGTTTTGTGACTAAAGAGAGTGATACTCGTTTTGCCGGTAAACATTGCTGTCGAAGCGTTACGTCCGTGCCATGACTCGAACCCGCAACCGTACGTTCACGAGCTCGGCGTTCTACCACTAAACCATTTAACCTGGCTTCGGTTGTTCAACGTTTTATTTTCTTGATAAGTCGATTATGATGATTTTTGACATGCAATGTTCGGATTAAATTTTGAAATTTACAAGTGCTGTTGTATTTGTAATGTTTTATATATACATTGTTTTATTTATTTCATTTTCTAGGCTCCTAATGTTTTAGATCATGCCGTTCTGTACATTTGTTGTTAAGCTAACCACGCTTTTAACACATGGACTAGTTATACAAATGCGGCCTGTGCCGTGTATTGAAGAACGTCTCGGTTGGTTTCGTGTGGTAATAATAGGTGGTTTTACGTTACACATTTTTATGATAGAGTGTCAGTTGTAATATTGACCTTACATGTCATAACACACCCCGCAATTACTTTTTAATGCTCTAGTTGGTCATGCATGCGTGAAAAAGTGGTATTTATGAACGCTTTTAAAAATGATTATTGCTTGGGTGATAAGAGGTGGTTTATTGTTAATGTAATCATGGAAAATACCAGGTTTATGTTTCACCTTACACCGGTAGGTGTGTGCTATATAGAACACCGGTTGACCTGTAGGTCAACCGCGTTCTCCATCTTCTTGTTGGTGCTATTTTAGTTATGTAATTTGTTAGGTTAATTTACATGTGTATAAGTATGTGAC
>JAUMHH010151694.1:0-19229 GCA_032359455.1 Chlamys rubida | reverse complement strand
TTGCAAAAAACATAGCAGAGTTTCCATGTGTGCTACTACAACCTTGTTTTTCCTGACATTCTAAACATGATGATATATATAGTGTGATAGTGTTTGTCACTGTATATATTGTGGTATAGTGTATGTCACTGTCTATATAGTGTTATGGTGTATGTCAAGATATATATATAGTGTTATATTATATGTCACTGTATATAATGTATATAAAATACTGTTGTGTATGTCACTGCATATATAATGTTAAAGTATACGTCTTTAATGTTTCTATAGAGGGGGATTTTGATGAAATCACAGTTGAATGACTTCATGGACATATGGACGTAACACACACATGTGATTGCACTTTGACAACTTTTGTAATAGATACAGTATGTCAACAATGATTTACTCTGCATCGGACAGCTGTTTCGTCCTTTTAGGACTCATCGGTAAAGCTAGGGATCAAACAGTTGGAAATCCAAATTGACTAGTTGAAAGAGAGGCGCTGTGCGTAAAACCTCTTAATTTATGGATTTAAAGTACTTGTTAATTTAAAATATAGATAATCTGGGAAGTGTGTAAATATAGATAATCTGGGAAGTGTGTAAACATAGATAATCTGGGAAGTGTGTAAATCTAGATCATCTGGGAAGTGTGTGAAAAAAAAGATATAAATCATTTGTTTAACGCTTATTTTGATTTGATCAAACTTTTGTTTTTATAGAAAAAAAAAAATACAGAGCATAATATATGTCAAGAAAATTGACTTGCGCATCTATAATTTCATAGATAACTAGCTTTTGTCCATATCAAATACCAGCAAAAAATTAGATCATACATATTGTATTGTTTTATAGATTTTATTTGCTTGTCAATCACTAGCAGGATATCCAACACTATCCGATGGTTCGTCGTTGTCTACATCTATAAACGCAAGCCCGGTACCGCTGCATACAACTCCTGCTATTCCTGCACATCCTTAAGATTCGCCTACACCTCATTCTGCAGGCAAGACCACCTCCTCGCGGCCTATAATAAACCGCTTCCGTTTCAGTTGGAGCCATAGATACCAGCAACATGGCTGATAAAATTGCTATGGCTATTACGCTGGTAGTCTTCATGTTGTGAACTAAAAATAAGGAAAATAATTTCGCCGGTTTAAGTTCTCGACAAGTAGAATTCAATGACAAAATCAGTAATATAATATTAAGTGCTTTACATCCTATGAAAACTGTTGGTGATATCTGTGAAATGATGATGTTGATTTAAGTATAAGATCGAGCATTCCCAAATATTTTACTTTTCGAAATATTTTTATGTTTCACGAAGTAGAGAATATAACAAGAATTTTTTTTTCATCCTTCTAAAAGGGGGTGTCAATTTGGGACTTCTAGTAGCTATCACCGATACGTTTTATTTTTGTTTGTACATGATATGACATGAACTTAAGATCAGCATGGAGACCAAACCGAAATATAAGGTGGGTAAAGAGGGGGCCCAAAATCACAAATTATAAACATGATATATAAATCATTGCGTTTTGATGTATCTGAGCCAGATGCATGTCTAAAGACTAAAGAAAAGATAACAATTCAGTTGTTGTGTGCCTTTTGAATAGTTCTTATGAATAAAAGTCTTAAATTTCGGTCCCATCTTTTTGAGATTTGGTTAAGATACATATAAATACAATTTTGGTACGATATATGAAGGGTTCTAATATGTATAACAAAAATAGAGGGTATCGTTGACATAATAAAGCCGATATATAACAAGATCACAGCGACCTACTTATCAACTATATGTGCAGTTTTTTTGGCCATTTTTATTTTTTGCAGCTTTAGTGTTGCACAATACATCTTAATTATAAAGAAAGTTAAAAATAAAAAATAATATGCAGTTTTGTTAAAAGGGGACCATTTGCGATTTTGGTCCCCCATGTCATCCTTTACATCGATACACCTGCGTTGGGGAAGATACTAAACTATCATTATGGTCTCAAAGCAATCCAAAGATGAAAATGTAGGCTTATCGTTGCCATTTAAAAGATACAAAATGCTTTTTGTTAAGTTCAATATCAATATAGGTTTTTGACTATTGATACAAACAATACGGTAACTGCAATTCAAATATTTTCATGCATGAACAACAATGTTGTTTTCAAAAATCAGCTTTATTATTTGTCAGCAGAGAGCTAATTTGATTATGTTAAAGGTCCTCTAAAATAGGCGAGAAACCCATTTATGCTATTTACAAACTTCAGAGTTGGTCACTTACACTTCAAAGTGATTTAGCGATATTCTGGTAATACATTGTAAGCATTCCATGTAAGAGGTTTAAGTCAAGGCCGATCACAAAATAAGACGCTTGTGGTTTGGATCTGTACTGTTCCCCAATAAAACACCTAAATTGTACATAATGTACAGAAGCACGAACAGTTTATGAATATGATACTATTAGCTATCTAATCAAGTAGACTAGACAATTTATACTTCACGAAGACTTGCTTTTATATCGGGATAAAATATTAACAGCAGTAAACCGTTGACTTCCAATTCCAACATTAATACCAAACCCGTTACAATACTAGTTGTGGTACCGGTGAAATGAATATGTCCTAGCTTTGGTTCACCTAATACTTGAACCTCCAATGTTAAAAAGAAGAAAGAATTGTGTTTAATATGTACGTAGAATTGTTTATGATTGTTTAATATGTTTGGTGAATGTATTATTAAGTGAACACATGCATGTCTACGTATTTAAAAGAATGATCAGATGTGTATTTGTCAGATGTGTAAGATAATCGACATTAAGTCTTATTTGTAATCATGATCCCGATTCCTGTTTGGTTGACACTTCGTTACTTTCTATCTCTTTTTATAAGAGATTTTTTATCACGGCCTATCTTTATTCCATCCTAAGTCCAGCATGGGAAATATTACTAATAAAATAAATATATAACGCAAATATTTTCCGTTGACTAAAGTAATGCTTTCTATACGTGGGAATTAAAATTAAGGACAATTATTAGGGAAGATATTTGGAGAATCGGAAATCTGATTAATTATACATCATATCATTAGATTTATATCGATTGATCTTGCGAGAAATGGTGTTAAAATACTGTTATGTTTGTTTACAAGTTAAAACACATTTGATCTGTATATAAAAACATCAGTTGAGACAATTGTTATAACATGTTTTAAGAGACATGTATCATTAGTCAGACTTAACACTTACCTGTCCGTGGGCTTTTGCGAAGTAGACAGAAACCTTCAGGGAACGCTACTTTTATATAAGTTCATCCTGTTCTTTCCTTAAATTAATTGACTAATCGTATCCGTTTCATATATGTAAGATAAATCGTCCTAATTACGATGTATCGGTTAAATAGGAACAAAAACAGTTGTTATTTTGAGGATTGAAGTGGTCTTCCCAAACAGCCATCAAATCAAAGCCCCTGTTATCTTACAATTTTGTACGTATCCATTGTTTGAATGGGAATACCATTATTGTGAATACTTAAGGAACTCATATCAGATAAAATAGAAATTAATCAATAATTCAAATTTACATAAACGTTAATGTGTCGGAGGAATGGGAACTTAAACTTAAATCTGGTCTCCACTATTAGTAATCTAACCAGAAT
The DNA here is from genome assembly GCA_032359455.1 of Chlamys rubida. Taxonomy (NCBI): domain Eukaryota; kingdom Metazoa; phylum Mollusca; class Bivalvia; order Pectinida; family Pectinidae; genus Chlamys; species Chlamys rubida. The sequence goes on along the minus strand of JAUMHH010151694.1, from coordinate 15,604 downwards.
GTTAAGTGAGAAAAAGTTTTTATTGCGTTAACGTAATATACTGATTGATTACGAAACCCTGTCCAGTGAATGATTGGAGTCGTGCGTCTATTTCCTTAACGCCAACCAGCCGTTCCTGAACGTGAATCCAGGTGCAATCTTGATGAAGTGTAAGAAAGCGAATTCTAATTGGTGGAAAGTAAACAATAGAACACGTAGACATATCTATGAGGACAGGCTATAGAATACACGTACTAGTTGACTGGCTACTGCTGTGTTGTACTTTTCTACTGAAATGTACCCAGTGATGAAGGAGTTAACTATTATAAATAGTTAAATTAAATACTGTCAGTGTTTTACTAATTTTCTGAAAAACGCCGAATATTGTATCATTTGACTAAAATACGTTCAATAGTGTATTATTTTACCGTAGAAGGTCCATTATTTTACTAGTTCACTGAAATACGTCCAAGTTTGTGCCAGTTTGCTATAGAACGCTTATAGTTTGATAATGATCACAAGAAATACGTAGTAAGGAAGCAGCAGTATATATGTGTACTACAGTAACATTAATGTCTAACACACCATTCCTTTAGTGTGTAACCACAATCACTCCTGTAAACTGTGTCAGAATATATTCAAGTTTCAAGATTATGATTAATGTTTGGAAACAGAAGTCCACCAGTAGAATCCACCATCTTGTGACGTAGAGTAATAGCTAGAAATACGAGTTAAAGAAGTAGATGCCAAAATCCAAACAGTTTACACATATACTTAACATATGACTGTCCCTTCCATTAAAGGCACAACAGTAATACTAGTGATCGAAAGAGTGAAAATCTAACCCTGTACATGTGTTCTGAGATGTAAGCATACAGCCAAAACAGGACAGGCGCCCATCAACCCTATCAACAATATAAAACATTATAATCCATATCAAACTCTATAAACCATATAAAACCCCATAAACCATATAAAACCATATCAACCATATCAAACCCTATAAACCATATAAAACCCTATAAAACATATCAAACACTGTAAACCATACCAAACTCTATAAACCATATCAAACCCTATAAACCATATCAAACCCTATCAACCCTAGCAAACTCTATAAACTATATCAAACCCTATAAACCATATCAAACTCTATAAATCATATCAAACCCTATAAACCATATCAAACACTATCAACCATATCAAACCCTATAAACGATATCAAACCTTATAAGCCATAGCAAACCCTATAAACCATATCAAACTTTATAAACCATATAAAACACTATAAACCATATCAAACACTATATACCATATAAAACCCTATAAACCCTATAAAACCCTATAAACAATATAAAACCCAATAAACCATATCAAACCCTATAAACCATTCAAAACCCTATAAACCATATCAAACCTATCAACCATATCAAACCATATAAACCATATCAAACACTATAAACCATGTCAAACCCTGTACACAATGTAAAACCCAATACTAAAATACTTATACATCCCTTACATTATAGTATTGGCCATCTGATTTTATGGGCTATCCACTACTCAATAACCCTTTCAGCTTTTACGGGCTATTGTTACGTTCTTTGGCCCCAAGTATTATATTACTAACTATTCAAAAAGTATATGTACTATCTCGCATAGATATTTCCAAACTTTTCCGGGTTCCAATACACAATATCTACTGTATTCGATCAACCTCGCATAGCATTATAACAATACAAAATACGCTCGGGGAGTTCCGAATAGCTATAAGGATTAGAGTCACTCGTTAATCAATATACTACAGTATACATGTGTAGTATACAATCAAGCTGTTTAAACGACTCACGGCGACGAAACCCTCGAGACTCACGGCTCTTGGGCTGGTCTGTACAGCTGTCGGACCTGACAGTCTGGTTGTATCTAATTAGTAGAGTTGGGGTTCATCGGACCGAGTGTGGCACATGGGTTTTCCCTTGAGACTCACGGCTCTTGGGTGGCTCACCTCTCGAGACTCACGGCTCGAATACACTACAGTTTTACATACTCGGTCTATATATAATCCCCATGCATACTCCTAGTAATTCAGCCATGTGCACTGGGACATGAATCGAAAGCAACAGTATATAGATATTGCATAATATCATATAATACCATGTCATTCCCAGTGAGCTGAATTACTGTTAGCTTAAATTATGCCAGCCCCTATGTAAGGCCAAATGTTAAATTTGTATGTTTTGATGTATTATAATGTTATGTAATAATAATAATAGTTTTCTGGGATTGACAGAGGGTGTGATACAGTTGTACTGTATAGGATGACAGAGCAGTGAGTTGTGGTGAATGTATGTACATGACCTAATATAGTTTAACATGTTTATATTCAATTATATGTATAAACTTAAACTACGCCTTTGTTGTTTGTGTATAAATATCTGCCCAACAGATTGATATGACAGCCTTTCAAAACATGAACTTGTAGGTTAGCTAACTCTCTCGTCTGTGCATTTTGATGTTGAGTTTAAGTTATATTAATGCCGCACTCAACTGGTGCTAAATCAAATTTAAGTTCTTAACGACTGAAAAGTATAAGTCTGTATCTATACAGGTGCTGTTTTATGCCTTACTGTCAAGTTAGACATTCTAGAAATCTCTACTTTTATTGATGTCATTTCCATTCATTACACAATTGTTCAGTTATTATATGTACTGATAATAAAAGTACATATTTTTTATTCATGTACTATGATACCTTACAGTGTATTTTATGGCATTTAAGCGTTATCCTTTAAAAAGTCTGTTATCATTGCCAAATACTTATTTTACTTATTACGGGTATGTATAGTATGTTCGCTGTCTATATACATTCAAAATTGAGGTGAAATAATCAACAGGCAATCAACAAAAATAAGTGCAAGAAAGTTTTATCTTGTCATGTTTATAGATAGATAAGTACCTGCAAGTCAAATGCCTATAAATATACAAATAGGTCAAAGATAGCACGCGCCTCCATTATAAAATCATAAAAATATTTATGTAGAAATCCCCAAAACGACAAAGATTTCTTGATTTTAACGTATGAAAACATGCATGGTAAATGTATTTTGACTCACCTGTCCAAGGGTTATGTGAAGGATCTTGCATGGTGATGTACGGAGTCTGCATCTTTGTCTGAAGGCTGCAAAGTCTTTCAGCACGTATGGCTAATTGCGGACACGAGTTCTTTATATACTATATGGACAAATCCCATTGGTCAGTTTACCAAATAACTCATAGATCACAGTAGAAAAAACACTCATCACAATATGCAAGCAGGTGTGAATGGATTACCAATGTATTATATAACTAGTAAACAACACGGGTACATGTATGAATAGAGTTGGATTTTTTTTATGGGTGTGCCTGTCAAATTCAGGGAGTATACAAATTTGCAGGTAACTGCCCGGTAGTTGCCGGTAGCCGCAGGTAAAAGGACCCAGCAGGTGTGATCGCACCACCCGCTGGTTTGCGTAGGCGTAGACTTTTCAGTATACGGTGTATATATTTACCTGTGTATCTAGAACGCACGTCTTGAAAAGAGTTGTCACTTCAAACAGGTAGTTTTGTAGTTTTATTATGTCCAAATGCAATACAGCATATAGGTTACATATATACATAATTAGATATTCAAAATTTATATGTAATGTACAAGATGGCGGAGGACAATTCCATTCAAGTATATTTATACATGTACATACAGACATTTATTAATGATATCACGTACATTTTTACAGCATGATATTTTGTAAAGTTGTTGAAAGGACAGTATTTAACAATACAATTATATTTGTGACGTTACTACATGTATATATGTGACGTCATGAAATAATGACATCATAATGAAAACACTACATAACCTCAAACAGCCAGAAAGAACCATTAAAGTAAAAACTTTGATGGAACCAAAACAACACGGCTTCCCGCTTTAAATCTTGTATAGTACACCCTAATAAAATATTGATGTTTATTTTAACTATAACATGTGATAATGATTTATGTGTTATAATTTATGTCATGTTTAAAGCTCAAAATATCTAAATAATCTTTAAAATGACTATTTAAACATTAATCATAGATCATGTGATGTGTATACCCCACTCTCCTATGCCTGCAAATTTTCATCCTAAAATAGTCTTTTCATAGCCAAAGAATATCATATTTTCCAACAAACTGATCGTGCCTTAAGTAACAATTATTAACATAATCTGTATACAACTTGTAGCAACGATCACTTGTGGTGGAATCTCTTTTAACTAACACACATATATAGTGCATTGTCATGAAGACTTTGGTGTATCGGTCATACAAAGATAGTTGATAATCGCTTTCCAATTTCAAGTCTGAATGCCCTGAATATTTTTATTGCATTACGTCATAATTCTGTAACCAAGACTTTCTAAGTAATTCCCTAAATATTTCCGCAATGCTTGGAAAAGTTGAGGATAATCAACGGTACACATGTATTTGCCTTGTTGTTTTTGTATCTACATGTGCCGGTAGAAATAAAATAAACCCCACAAATGTACAATTACGACAGGTAGTTTATAACTTATCGGATCAATATACACTTTTGTGTATAATACACTCTATTGACTCAATGAAATAGAAAAAACAAATGACAAAGGAATATTTTTTTTCTACTCTTGTCCTGTCCGTGCCTCGAACTCCCGACCTATACACGGCACGTAATCGCCTCGCCTGTATTCACCTCTATAGATATTCATAGTGGGGTATATAAAGCTATTTATTGCATTTTGAATCTCATAATCAAACATGATTTTTTTTACGAATACTGATGACAGACGTTAAAAACATTTATTGCTAATTATAAAAGTTATGATTTTTTTTTATAATTTGGCTTGCATATAACATTGCTTATTTTTAACGTGTTTTACAAGCCATTCAGGACTGGATACATTATATATATTTTTGACATTTAACAAGAATATTTTGATATTGTGCAGGGCAAATACGTTATCATAGATGAAATACCAACAACTCTACCATACAACTCTACCATACAGCTAGGACGTACGTACTTCAATCAATTCTATATATAAGACAGAGTCAGAACCAGGGGTGGGGGTCCTGGAAGGTAGATCCATGGTTAGGATCGGCGGAACGGTAAATCTTATGACGCTGAACACCTGTATTTCATGTGATATCGATCACCGATACTTTGTATCGTGCCTTCAACAGAAAATGGAATTAAAAATAAATGAGCACATAATATAATTATTTGCTATTAAGTCTTCAGAAGAAGTTATGATATTATTTTTCTAATGTACTTATACCGCAACATTTGCAGGAAACTGAAACCATGACAAACCTCGGTCGGTTCTTGGCAGACGAAAACCACCCATGGAAGAAACCCGTCCATCAGTTCTCTGGTGTTCCCATTATTACATATACAGCATTCATGTTAGAGGTAATAATTGAGTTAATATTTCAAAATACATACATGTTGAATACACAGTACAATAACGTCAGATAGTTCATATGTGACACCTAATCTTCATTAAACAAACAATTGTATCCGGTAAATGAAATATTGAAATTAAAGCCTTGACCGGGCCTCGAATTCAGATCTGGCTCTGACGAACACCATCGCCACATACATGATACAATAAATAAAATAGACTTAACTTAAATCTGTGTGTAACCTATGAGGAAGTTGGAATCAGAGACGTATAATCTTGATGTATATATTTTTTTAAGATATGTATAAACTAATGTTATATCGGTTTACTTAAATAACAGTTCTTCAGCAAATACGCCTGCAGTGAGGCCGATATCGATGCAGTATTGCAGATGATCCATTCCGTGTCTGTTCCTGGAAACACGCTTCCGAAAAACCACAAGGAAATGTAAGAATTTTTGTAAATATTTAGGTATCGCACATGACCATAATAAAAAATGATGAGGTTCTAAGAGTATATATAATATTTGATTTAAAAGTATGGTGGGGTGCCATATCTAGTGAGGTTCGATATCTAGTGGGGTGCGATACTTAATTAGATAATATTACATATACGCTAGAACTTAATTAGTTATTATTATAGTGATATGATGTACGATACCTTAAGAAATCGCATATTCCAGAACCCGAGCACCTGTGCTACAAACCCAAACCCAAACCAAATCCCCGAATTTTCTGCATTCAGTGACACTCGGCTAATGTGAATACATTATGTTGTTCATTTACAGATGCAAGATCACAGACGAACTTATCGTTCATCATCAGAAACACATGATTTGCCCTTGTGGTTTCTTCACATTCAAGCAGGAGCAAATATGCCCTGCGTGCAGTAGGACAACTTCTGATGCTCAAAGGTATACTACACTGAATTTAGTACACGTTAGACAATGTTACTTTCATTTAAAAATCTGCTAGACTTTCGACAGCTACTGAAAGGCTTAACTTGTTCTCATTTTTCAAGCAAGAATATGAAGGAGAATATGAAGGAAAATTTAAGTACTAAATATTAGGTCAAATTTAATAAAACCTTGTTTCATACCCTAGATTTGTGTGCCTACTCTAAGTTTTTATTTGCATTTAATGATATGGACTATGAAAGTAAGACCTTCTGCTCTATATAAGAATAGTAAAAATACTTTCCAAAATAAAAAAAAAACTAACAGTAAATTGGTAACCCTGCTTTTTTCGAGAATATAGCAGAAACGCTGCCTTTTCTTACTAGATTATCGTTATGACAAAAACAAAAACTCTCAGGAACTTGTAGATCTATTGCAACAAAATTATCTTCTTAACTTTCGAAAACTAGTTTAGGCTTGCCAATATATTCATGAATTGAGAAGGGTAACAAACCTTCAATAGGAAATCTGTCCTAATAACGTTAGGCCTACAAAGATCTACAAAATCATGATCATAAAGACGCTTCGAGACTTGACTAGAAATTAAAAATTCTCGGACATTTCTGAGCGAGAAACTCGAAAATTTTAGAAAGTATGCAATTGGTTTAATATGTCGATTAACCGGCGATATATTTGTTCTCACTCTTATATCGGTCACTTAAAAATAAAAGCTTACCAAAACTCTTTACAACAAATCCCGTACTTGACGTGATTTGAATTCGCGCGCTACCACGAACTTCCGGTTTTCAAACTCAACATGTATGGTTATGAAGGTAGGCTTTTATTGTATACGGAACCGTTTTTTTATGAATCTGCCACTGCTATTATTAGGACACGAGTAGCGCTGAAGGTGTGTTACTCCCGTTAACGTTGATTCTTATCAAAGCCAGTCAACGATAAATCACTAAATCGACTGGGAAACAAGTTTCATTAATATACTAATCATTAATATTCATTAATACAGGTGTTGTTTTTATCTGCTTTTTGCTAACGACAAAGTCGACATTTATTTGTCCCAAACATCTTTGAATACATGTCTCTTTCAGAATATTACATAAAAAGGTAGATATTTCACTTAAAACTTGTAAAATTAGCGAATTTTATAGATTTTTTTGAGGCGAATCGTCTGACACCCCTGTATTGTATAGTGATATATAGTCTTTCGTAATGATTCAGCATTATAGAAACATTGATACTTCAATCGAGGCCCAAATCAGTGAGTGAACGTGACTTATTCATTTTAAGGGGAGTGTACCCAATAAAGTAACTTGCATGACCTTATATTGTCAGTTGGACATATATAAATATATATCCAAACATAAGCTTGAAGAGTTAGAAAATAATCAGTCCTTTTTATTTAAAATAGATATATTGGAAAGAATGGGTTTTGAAACAAAATCTATCTATCTATATGTTATACTCCACAGAGACCAAAATGGCTTTAATGTATTTAATACATATATAACCTTGAAATTAATAGGTCTGCTGAGATTTAGCAAATTAGCAAATCATGATCACCTGTGCCTCCTCCCTCCTCAAAAAATTAAACTGCTATAACTTGTTGAAAAAAGGAATGTAACAATTTCATTGACAATGTTATTATTTTTGTTTAAGGTATTACACTATTCCAATCATACCTCGGCTTCAACAGATGTTTGAAACCCCATCCTTGGCAAAACTACTTCAGGAAAACCAGGGTGGTGATGGCCTCGTCATGAATGATATTCATTCAACGCCATGATGGCGTGATTTTCAGCAGGAGATGGGAGGGGAATCAACAGTTGCAATAAGCTACTGCTCCGATGGTTTTAATCCATATCATCATCAAGCTACATCAAGAAATTACAGCATTTGGGCTCAGTCTGGAATCATTCTTAGCCTACCAGCGCAGATTCGGACACAGATGAAATATGCCATGCTTTTTGGACTGATCTTTAGGAATATTTTAGGGTTGCTTGTATACATGAAATGAAATCATCAATAGTGTAGTATATAGAAGGTAAAACACACCTGCTTGATATTGTATTATGTAAAGAAAAGTTACCTACACTGATTTATATAAAACCATTGTTAGAAATAAAAAAAACAGTGTTGTAACTTCAGATAAATACTTCTTAAAAATTTGCATTGTTATTACTACCAATTCTCACTGCTAAAGCCCATTTAAAAGTTTAGTGGGATTGTCCGTTTGTTAACCTTTCATTGTCGTCACTCTCCTGCCTTTATGTAACTGAATACAAATTGTTAATTCCTTCCTATTTCACCAATACTAATTCATATCTGCATCTTGGGAGGATGGATCATTGACCTTTAATATATCTCATCTGCACACCAAGGCAGGGTTATTATTTGAGCCCTTCATTATTTTCATTTGAAGTTTGTCCATAATTGTTATGCATCTTTCCTGTGGAAAAGGGAACTATTTAGTGTACGTTTAACTTTAGTGACTCTTTGCTTATTTTCTTTTACGATTTGTCAGTAACTCCGTATCATTCTTTTTGCTTACTTGTTAGTGTTTATACTGACCAATCTTTGTCAGAATGTTATGATCAGGTAGTAAAAATTCAAACATGTTACCAGTATCAGAGATTCAAATAACCGGTATAAGCCTTTTGGCCAAACTATAAATTCTTCCAAGTACAAAGACTTAAAATCCAAGATTCATGATTATTGTCATTAAGACCATTTACTGTGTCTGTTGAATTTCAAGTCCACAACATTTTGCAACCAAAACAATTTAAATGAAAATAATTGTTTATAAAAGAAATCGGTAAAACACACAATAACGATGGTAATAACAATGCCACCAATTGGAAAGCAACGTATCCACATCTGCTTCAGACAGGCATGCACATGCTTTAATAAAGACAGTTTGACAGTTTGCATGATTTTTTTCAACCTTCACCGATTTGAAGTCTAAAAAGTAACATGCATTTTTCATATGATTCTATTAATTTTTAATGCAGGACCCAACACACCAGCCAATCTGAATTCTTTCAACAGAATCATTGTTGATGAATTGTTGCTTCTGAAGGATGGTGTAATGGCCTATGATGGGTTGAGGAAGACATTGACACTGATGAAGGGTGGCCTTATGATGCTAGTGTGTGATGTGCCTGGGGCAGCTAAGGAACAACATCGTGTGCAGCACAATGCACTGAAGGCACGCCCTCACTGTAAAGTAGAAGGTATGTGCACAAGTAATTGTTATAACACTTGAAAAGTTAGTTTGTAAGACCTATTTTACAGTCATGCCCTGTTATTTTATGTTTTAAAGTAACCTTTAAAGGGACAATTTAGTGAAGTAAGTTTTTTTATAACCTTGTCACAAAATTCTTCATGATTATATAGTTTGATGCTCCTTATGAACAATTCATGTCGAGAAAATCATCTTCAAACAGCATCTCAAACATCGTTATAAATGAGTTTAAACCTATTGGTATCGTACTTTCTGCAGTTTGAAATTCTCCCTGCAGCACCCTCTCAGTGCATCTAATTGAACCTGTTTGTTTTTATTCAAATCCGAATGTGAACAGAAATATCTGATAAAAGGTATATATTATGATACTTATAATTCTTACTTGCGATGTATTGTGTAAATTCAAGAATGTGTTATGTGTGAACTATTACTTATAACTGACACTGTGTTGTCCGTCGACAGCGTAGTGCTGTACATGTTTACTTCTCACTGATCACAATATATATACTTTCAGAATCGGCTCGATATTCTGGTTGTCATTTGACTAAATAGCCCCTTTAAGTCATCTGGCAAAACAAGTGTACAAACTTGTTCACCCAACTCGTCCTAAAGCACTGCGCTGCACCGATTACAATGATAACTTGGTACCCAAAACCCTTAACTTATTAATAGATGGGATATGAATCATAATACATGTAGATTAGAAATATATGAAGTTAAGCCCTGTTTGTTGATAAATATTGTTCAAACTACTCCGCCCAAACCACTGCACTGATTTGAATGATACTTTGTACATATAATGCTTACATAAAGTGGGTTTAATAAAAGTTTGTACTAAATGATACTAATGAGGGGATTTAAATTAAAGTACATAAAATGACATTACCTCCATTTTTAAAGATTTTTGTCCTTTTGTTTAAAAAGCTGTTACAGCTGTCCTCACAAAGTATGCTACATATTTAGATGATACTAAACTTAGTGCACAGACCCTTATATCAAGGGTACATATTGTCATAAATAAAGTACTAAATTGATCGGCGTTACCTCCCCTTTTATGAAGTAATGCCCTGGGAATAAGATGAGAAAAATATAATCCCTCAGTTCTTAGCACAGGCGGGGATTATTAGTCAGCCATTCTGTCAACAGTTATCTTTCGTGCCTAAATTCATTTTTACAAATGCTACTATGAGATCTAAGCATCTTTGTTATTGAAATATGATTCAATATCTTACTAAAATTGCAAACAATTCAGAAAGCACATATATTGAAAATACCAGAATCTTTTACACACATATATATATGTGCTGACTACATTCAAATTCATTGGAATCAAAAAGTAAAAATTACCCTAGTATTTCTTTCTGAAAACTTGGACAGTTTGAATTTTGATAAACTTTCTATGACACATATATATGTCAATGTCAAAATGCCAATGTGTAAAAGATTCTGGTATTTTCAATTCAAAGAAATAATGATTAGCTATTTAGCATATATGTTTCGACATTTTTTATTTATTTTTTTAATTATAGGTTTTTATTTTTTTTATTAGGTGAGCATAGTTGCATTTTGGAGAAAGTAGTTTTCCTTGGCAGTCGGAAATTTCTCCAACCAGATGACTTGCTACGAAGGGACACATCCTTTCCCTCAGGCAATGTAGAGAAGGATGTTGTGTTTCCCAGAGTGGACAAGGAGGAAATGCTTGCAGCCAGGTGCCTGGACTCGATGAAAGTTAAACAGTTGTCTGGCAATGGGTAAATACAAGTGTCTCTTTCAATATTGAAAAAACTTCACAAGTTACAGTTGTAAGTAATTTGGGTCTCGTATTTTGCAAAATATTATTTGTCTTTTACATTTTGCACACAACATGCATGTGTGTCTGTTTCTACACACTTACAAACTTCAAATTTGGAATAATGATGTGTTGCATAATGAAATTATATCTCATGCCATACTATATAGAGTTGTGACCCTTGGTTCATATCAAATTATCATGAACTCTGTTACTGCAACATAGCATCTTATAAAAGTGAAAATTGCAGAATCACATGTTATTAATAGGAAATTTCTTTTTTGCAGAAAACCTGTTCAGAGTGTTGCAAGTAATTTTACCAAGGACACCGGTCGCCATGGAAGCCATCAGTGGTTTCGTCTTGGGTTGGACTTATCTCAAAGTCATGCCCCAGTAGAACCAATGCATGCCATCAAGGTAAGGTATTAAATTTGCATGACTTTTAAACTGCACGAGAATGTTTCACAATCAAAGCAAAAACAAAACCCCATTATATCTGTTTAAAACATAAATAGGAAACTGATAGACAGTCCGATAATTTCTATATACATACATATGTACAAAACTATCAAAATTGATTTAAATCACATTTAATAATTTTATTTATCGGTGCGATATAAAGAAAAGTTCTTGAATGAATCCTCTTTCATTTTAAGGTTGTTGCGGAACATATAGTAAGGCTACTAAATGGAACAGAGGATGGAGCAAAGGTCAGGGCAGAGGAACGAAGTCGCGGACGATTCAAAGATTACTGCCCAGATTCTGTTTACAGAATGCATTCAAAGAAGGTAGGGAGGGACTTGTTTTACATCTTATGTCAGTGTAAGGGCTCATTTCAGATTTATAAAAAAAAAAATTGTAGGTGGTTGGATATTAAACAAGAACTTCAATCCTAGAGTGATTCAACAAATTCATAAAAAAAAAATTGGGTGGGAGATTAACAGACTTTCAATCCATTTCAATTAATATTACAGACATTAAGACATTTGAACTAAAGGTTGGAATAGGGATATATAAACAATAGAGTTGTTCATTTAGAGAAATAATATTTTTGGATAGTGTTTGTATAAAAAACAGATTAATGCATAATCAATGATTTCCAACATGAATAAAAAAAATGTACATGAACATTTCAAAAATTGTCTTTTTCGGTGGGTATGTTAATGGCAAGTGTGGCTTTATCATGATCAGTGAAGGAAATGTAAAGGAAATACAAAACTTTATTATGCTCCCCGAAAATTTTCGTGGCAGCATATAGTTGCCACTTTGTCTGTCCTTTTCGTGTCCGGAGCATAACTTTACCAACATTTAAGCTAGGATCATGAAACTTAGTGTGTACATTACTTATACTAAGACAATGTGCACTGAGCCAAATTTAAGACCCACAACCCTTTATTTACAGAGTAATTGCCCTTTGCCAAATTGTCGTGTCGGGAGCATAACTTTGCCCACATTTAAGATAGGCTCATGAAACTTTAACTTGGTATGTACATTAGTCATACTTAGGCAATGTGTATGGTACCAAATTCAGGGCACACAACCCATTAATTACAGAGTTATTGCCCTTTCCTAAAATATTGTGTCTGGAGCATAACTTTGCCTGCAGTTAAGCTAGGATCATGAATCTTGGTGTGTATATCAGCAACACTGAGGTGATGTGCACTGTACCGTATTCTAGGTCTGCAGCTCCTTAATAATAGAGTTATTGCCCTTTGCTAAAATATAATAATAATAATAATAGTCTTTATTTCAACTTGATGACATATTGAGTCAAAGACTCGGCTTACATATGGTCAAGCATGATAAAATGTACACTATTTACAACAAAGTTACAACAATTATAAAACAATACAAAATATGTAAGATAAGTAAACATACATGTACATAATATCAGTCATAGCTAAAATATCAGACACATACATGCATGAATGTTAAAACATTATTTTTCTGCTTCCAAACTCCCCATTTCAACATATTTCTTTTTTTTTAAATCTCAATTGAAATCTTTTTAACTGGCACTGTCAGCTTCAAGAACGAAGGTATCAGTGAAACTGATGTATGCTCCCCAAAAACAACGTTATTGGAGGATTTTCCTTTTTGTGAATTTTGCATTTGGTTAGATTTATGACACATATTGGGAAAAAATCTTGTTTTGAGCTTTCCCAGTGACAATCTCTTTCAGCTGTCGTATCTAAGGAAGCTCCGACATTTCATAATGTACTAGCTTGGTAACGAGTGTGGGTCTTTGCTGGTTATAAAAAGCGCATTACCCGTCAAACCGGTTATCATTTGTTCAATATGTGCACAAGGTGACACTACTTTATCAATAGAACACTTTCACAATTTTGAACCAACCTTTTTTTGGAACACATCAAGATATCATTTATCTAAAAAAGTGGGAATAATGGTAAAATAAGACCAATTAAAAATTGGCCTACCTTTTAGATATCCAACTAGTATAACATCCTGTGTGAAAACAGTACTAATTATTTCCTTGGGAACAGTTCAATTATCAAATTTTATATTGTTGACTTCACACCTGGGAGTGTCGCATTATGCACTTGTTCTGCTAGTAAAGCAGCAACTACACTGTGAAGACTAAGAGTTCATAATTTCGTGTGTTGGTGCAGTTCTATGCACGTGAAAGACTGATTATATAAATGGGATTTATTTTCCGTATTATACCTTTTATTTTGGAAACACAACACATTACTAAAACCAACAATGTTTCATGTATTGGGTAATTTCTCTGATACACACAAATTATCTTGGATGTGTTTTAGATAGCTGTTTTTATGTGGGTTTTTTTTTCAGGCACCACCAACAGCTTCAATTTCTACAGATGTAGAAGAGCAGGTACCTGAGATGCAATCACATGGACCTGGCAAGAGGTATATACAACAAAGTTTCAAATTAAAAAGTGTGCAACGAAGTTAGCAAGACAGTGTAACTGTTTAGTATTTGTTCTTCTTGATAGGGAATGTCTGTTGAACTATCCAGTTTATCTCAATATAATGAGCAAAACATTGGATGAAGCTGCATCTTATCACAATTAGTAACAACGTTAACTGGGGGGTGGAGATCTAGACCCAACATCCCTGCACGGAAGTCAGTTCCATAGTGGCGGTAGGGATCCTGGGGTGGATACCTTAATGGTATTCAACAGTGCTCATCAGGGAAAGCAGAGCAAAATCAAACATTACATTTTGTACCAGATTCAGTGGTGTTGTTGCTCATTCCTTTTTTCATTCTTATCACAATGTTATTTCGTGTTCTGAGATTTCAATTTGGATTACAAAAGTACTTTTGAGAATGACCCTTAAACAGATTTAACATAGCACTATACAGAATTCCCCTTTTCCTTTTTTAATACAGATATTTGACTAGGTAGACAATTATAGATTATTTGCAATACATATCTGGCTTTAAATTTGTTTCAATAATTCACCTAGTGATTTCGATTTTTAAGTTTTCATTTTTGGATGCAATTTTCAGAACACGTTCATAGAAGCAAATCTTGCCTCCAGCTCCTTTAACACTTACTAAGGAAGAGAAAGAAAAGGCTGACATACGCCTACAAAAAATCAAGGTGCCTGCAGACCTTCCTGTGACTCTTTTCGCCCAGACAACTGGCATGAAAAGTCACACTTGGATGAAAGTAATTCTTATAAACTGTAAAGATTTGTAACCAATCAAAAAATCTGAATATATATATATATACTAATAGCTAGCCAGTCTTTTTTGGTTTTATTTACTGTGTTAATGCAATATGCATCCAATTGATTTTAATGTTCTTTGTTGTGAATTCTAAACTTGCATTTGCTGGTGTTCTTGGTATACATACATTTTACTGTAGAGTTAACAAGTTCTGGTGGGATATCTTACTATACCACTCACATCACAAAGTACTACACTGGAATTAGGATGTCTATCAAATTTCCACTAACATTTTATATTGAGGAGCCAAACAAATTGAAATAAATGTGATTCATTCTTTGAGCTCCAAATGTTACTGTATGTATATACAAAGGTCTACTGTTTCAAACCTTACATGTTTCACCGATCAGATTTCCAAAGCCTTTGATAAAAAAGTAGAATTACATGCTGTATATACAGATTTTTCAAAGGCATTTGACAAAGTAAACAACAGATTATTATTGCATAAGTTAAAATTGTATGGTGTAGAAGGTAGCATTTTAGATTGGTTTACTACTTATTTGAAA
>JAUMHH010151693.1:0-37751 GCA_032359455.1 Chlamys rubida | reverse complement strand
AACTTTCTGAGATAGAACGCGCCTTTACATGCGAGATGTAAAGATAATCTGAAGAGTACACACTTGAATGAGCAAGCTTCTCTTAAAACGTTTGTCAAGCAAATTTGTTCTAAAGAATAATATTACCGCATATGATTTCGAGTACATATAACTGTAATTGAATCCGTCATACTGCATTCCGACATTCGTTGTCTATGAAATATACTTACTGAGGTTATATGCAACTATTTCCTGTATTAATCTTGAAATACACGAGTAAACTATCATGCTAATTAATATATATATATTGGTTTGTGGTGTAAATACGTTTTAAATAGAACATTTTCCAAATATATAATGTATTTGTTGCTGTTTATTATTTGACTACCAAATTCACCGATTAACCGGTTACTCGTTTGGTAGATAGTTCGAGTAACCGGTTACAAAAATAAGACCGGTTTAACTATTATGGCGTTGCGATCATTTTCTGATGCATTACTTGCGACTACTGGGTTAGTTTCGGCACTTTATGGTGTAACTGTTCCTGTTGTCTTTTGAAAACGTCTCTATGTTCAGGATATGTTTTACAACATATGGATAATAGTATTAGCTATAATAGCAGACGGTAAGCTATTCCACAACGTGGCCGAAACCCTTCCAAAGCACCGGTTTCCATAGGTCACAGTTCGAAATTTTGTGACACACAACAATGATTCTGACTCCGACCGGAGTGATCGTGACGGCTGATACAGAGTAACAAGCTCCTCTAGGTACTGGGGAGCGTTGTATGTGTATCCAAATTTGTGTACTGCGACCTGTATCGTACAGGTAACCAGTGCGATGAATATAACACAGGTGTGATGTGCTCTCTCTTTCGAGTACGAGTGACCAGCCGTGCTGCAGTGTTCTGGACCCTCTGCATACGACTAGTTAGTTCGTCAGATATACCACAGAGCAAAGCGTTACCATAATCCAACCGAGAGGTAACAGGTGAATACACCAAACAAAATCGTGTATGCATCAGCAGTTATGAACTGCCGGATAGAGCCGATGCTCCTGATCTGGTATAAACAGGATTTGGCAATAGCATTCACTTGTTTCTCCATGTTCAGTGAACTATCAAAGTATACCCCTTGGTTTTTAACAGCTGGGACAGTCTCAATAGTTCTGACACTGACCTTGAGCTGGATAGCCATTGTTTGCTGACACTTTGGGGAAAAGACGATTAAGCCACGATTAAGCCATGCAAAGCGGAGCTTATTTTTTGTGTGAAGTTGTACACAATATCTTTTTTCAGTTGAAATAATGATTTTGTTTTAGTTACAGCTACTTAAATAATAAATGAATCCAAAGTGCAATAAAGTAGACCTGGGGGATATAATCTTACCGCTTTAATCGTTACTTATTTTTTAATTTTGCTCTATCTTTAAGATAATTGTGGGTATTTTTGGTGTGTTGAAGAGATAGGATCAGATGGTATATATTAGGAGGATAAATGGGGGATGGCACCGGAAGGTTTACTATAAGGATGGGATGGAGTGATGAGACTTAAATGGGTTCAGATACATGTATATTGTGTTTTTTTCGCTTTTCATAACAATAACTGATGGGTCGCTTTAGTCTTTTCATAGTAGTCTTTTAAAATCTGAATTCAGAAATAACACTCGACATCAAAATCCCATTGAAGTTGATCTTTGAACAATGTACCCTCAATCAGGTTTGATGCGGATGACTGGTCGGTATTATCTGTGGCGACGTCGCTTCGGTACTCTCTCAGTCTTGCTCTCGACAGTAATTGTTTCTAATATCATTATGTCTGTTCCTGATGTCGAAGTGGCGTTGTTGGTAATTGTAGTTTACTAAGGTAATTGGCATTGTATTCAGAAATCACGATCTGCTCCAGATTGATGAACGCATATTCTGAAAATTGGACCATCGTCATTGCCCCCTCCGGTATTATAAGACACCAGCCGATATAGGAGCAAATCCAAAATAAACAAACAATTTTCTCCACAGTACAAAAATCTGATGGCAGAGATTATGCAGGACGTGTCTGATCTTATTCCTGTCAAATTGAATATTAAATTACCAGACAGAACTTTGATGTCTCGTGGTGGCCTTTCTCAGTTCCTGTCTCCACTAACCGGTGTGTCTTGGCGGTGCCAATGCTTTTGTACGTCTTTGTCAATTAATATGAGAATATTCTGTGTTTTCTGGCCTGTATGGGTTTGTTTCCCGGAACATGTATCCGCCACACGTTGTAAGAAGTCGTCTTTGACGGTAGTCTGGCCGTTCGCGTTTGTGATATTTCCCTGTCGTCGTTATTCGCCAATTCTACCACTATAGCTGACAGTTTGGCGTCGCATGTCTGATTTGTAGAAGAAATTGACAGTTGATGAATGGCGATAGAGATATGTAACGTTAGTTCCTAGGGTTTATATCTGGCTTTGGAATAATCATAAATGACATATTTTAGACGAGTAAATGTAGGATCAGATTGCTAATAGTGTTTATTTATTGTGTCACAAACCGCCCGTTTTATCGCTCGCTTCTCGCAATTCATTTAAGTCACAGACATGACTTGGGATTTCTGGTAAGTAAGAATTAACGTTTTCACAACAGATAAGGTCAAGTTGGACGACGGCAGCGTGCGAGTATACGGATTGGCGTAGTGGCGGCAGAATCCACGGCTAACTGATGTTTTATTGTAGCGTGCGTCTAAACAACGCCCGGTTGAATTGGTGAACAGTTCTAGCAATGATAACATCGTGCAAACGTGCTTCTCCTCGTGTCGTTATGATTTGATCCCCTGGTGTCTCGCAAATTGGTAGGAGAGATGGTATATCGGATAACAGGGAGAACTGTTTCACTGTCGATGTTATAATGGACGCTGGTTTTGGTTTCTCAGTTTGGAGAATTGTAAATAATTTCTAGACCATGGTATCTGATACGCTCATGTGCTATCTTTGTTAATACTTTATAGTGACAAGGCTATACGTGCTGGCCAGGACGATCCTAAGTAGGATTAGTAAGGGCCGTGGTCATGAAACCGCTCTCATGCTCAAATTCAGGTCCTGTGCTCGTGTCCATTGTCTTGTTCCGGTAATGAATAAATAACCAACATACCACATTTTTTGTTCGATTAAGAAGTGAGTTGGAAAAGAAAATGAAAGCTAAATACAGTTTGTACTGTTAACACTTAAATTTTGACCGTGTCTCAGCGAGATACAAAACGTTTGATTTGAGCACAAAATCCATTCTTGATCATGATAATAGTTTCGTGAATTTTGTGATTAAAGATCAGGTATTGATGCAATGGTTTTCATGCTCATCTCAGGGGTTCAGTGCTCAAGCCCAATTAGTGGTTCTATCAGGTGATATATTTCTTTAAAAAAAATGACATATTATCAAAGATTTGGACGAATCATGGAAAGACTTACAGCTGTTGGTTTTTCTAATCTTTACATTTGAGGTTTTGACTGTTTTTGACTCTGAGGTTGAGTATGAGAACGGTTTCATGAATTCGAGCCAATGCCTATACATCCTCGATACTCCAAGGATTACGCTCACTTTCGCTCTCGAGTATCGAGGATAAGGTCTATATGAACAATACTCATTTTCAGACTTCATGTGGACATTGACCATAGAATAAAATTTCAGCCGAGGACGTTGTCCACATGATAAGAACTGACGTTACAATACACATGGCATGGTAGCAAACCTTATCACCTGAGTCAATACACAATAAAGACTGACATATCGAGAGGCATTTTGAAAATAAAAATAATTTGACAATTCGACATATCATTAGGAAAATGCAGACGGATAGAAATGACACACGAAGTGGAGATCGATAATTTTCTAAGAGTGTACAATCACACATGATATATATATCAATTGCACTCAGCATAAATCTTTTACGCGAACGTTTAACTCCGCAACGGATCAATAATAAAAGATGTTGCTGTTGCTGAGAAGATGACTTTTGGAATTAAGCACCATAACAATATTCATATCTGCAAACAAAAAAGTTCGCTTTCCGTGTAACAGAAAAGACATGTCTGAAATTTATCACAATAATACATTTCTTCTTAATAGCAATTAAATTGCTTGAGCATATAGTGAGCGCAATTTCCAAACCGGAAGTATTAGTCATACAGATTGTTTTCATTTAAATACAGATAGTATTCAGGTCCCTTTATGGGTTAACAATTACATTAATACTTTAATTGGTTGGCTGCATGGCATGTATTTTAATAACTTAATAGTTACTTGAATGACAAGAAAGTCATTATTAACTACATGTAGCAGAGGGTACACAAAGCATGGTCGTACCGGAAGTTCCACACCTCTTCCTATAATGGGTCAAGGTCACCTTGGCGTCAGAATGATCGATATTTCTTCAATGGAAACGGGAGAGTGATTGCTTCAATAGCTTTATTGACTTGTGTCTGTGACTAAACTGTATCTGAAGTGATTGCGGTGTAATCACTACAACGTGACGGCTCCCAATGCTGATCCTGGGCAGATCACGCGAGATTCGACCAGCTCCCGGTGCTTTTACTCGTGGCACAACCTAGCTGAACCATCATTCGCCCTATCGGTCTAACATGATTACATCAAGGGAAATCAAACAATATACGTACGTAGTGGACATATATTCTCTATATAACGAATTGGGGCTAAGATTAACATTGAGTACGGGAAGGGCAGATGGGGTCTGATCAACAATAAAGTGGAATTGGCTCAATCACAGATATTTTATTGCTGCCACTGTACGCACAAATAGTGGTAAATACGGCAGACCTGATTTACTATTAGTTTGGAGATGTGTAATATGTTTATTGTGATCTGGCAGTATATCAGCTAGCCCAGTCAGCCGCCATAACACAGTCTAGCACGAGATAACGATGTGAGACCCAATATCTCCAAATCAGGCATTTGTTTCACGGAGCCGCACTGCCAAAGGCTTCTATCGCCCGTAATAACTTTGTGTTTATTTCCTGAAAAATGTCATACACTCTCAGGATCAAAAGTCACAATATAATCTAGCTTTACACCCGCAACTATAGAATGGCTTGGTTCCGAGTTGTGACGTGTTCACGGTTCCGTAACTGTATCCAGACTTGTTGCCAAGACTTTTCGTCACATATATAACCAGGTAATAAGTTTTTCCTTCGGGCAGTTTCAAATAAAGGCGATGATTGACACAACAGCGACTTGTATTTGTATCCATTAGTGACACAAAAGTTATGGGTATACACAATAAGCAAAAATAACCTTTTCATTGAAAAAGGCAGTGAGATTTATGACTAATCTGCTATACACTGGGTATTCTGTTATACAGGTTAGCCCCTTACACTGGGTATTCTGTTATACAGGTTAGCCCCTTACACTGGGAAGTCTTGTCAGTGACACACCGACTCAAATACATTAAAACGGTCATACACTTTACTCCAAAATCTCAGCAGTTTATTCACCACTTTGTAGCATTGCCATTGCAGGCAAGAGCGCTTTGTGTTGAATGTCATTTCCATCTGGCATTTATATCGACTATGAGTGCCAACCGCGATCAGTTCACTGCCTTATAATGCTATTCACTTTCTCAAATAATTTCTCATCAGTGATTATCGGATAGAAGTAAAAAGGCTTGAGCGACCAATAATCGATTTCAGCACACGCCGGATAGCATTCCAGTGCAACTGTTTCTCGATATCCACGGACTCAAAGCAAACATTAATCCCTTCATTAGCTGTGATATAGGCATACATAATAAAAGAAACATCTACAGGTACCTCGTCAGCATACTTACCTGAGATATCTGAATACTATGAGGATATTAACACGGTTTTTATACCCGGTCACTGAAGGGTCAGCGGTAAGCGATATACAACTTAACAAGTGTTTCAGGTTTTCCGGATCAAACGAATACGGTCCGGCGATTAGATGCACATTCTTGGTATGTAATTGATTTCCAATGGAGATCCCAATAAATCAAGCTCAGCTATATCGATTTCATTATCGGAATTCATTTGAGCAGTCATAGTTCTATAAATGCACCGTTGTCCATAACAGGGTTCTCTGGTTCCAAATGCGGACCCAACAACACTTTATCGTGACATCTCCTTAATGTAGCGAGCAACATGCATGGCAGTTGATGACAGGTCGTGTCTGTGTCTCACGCAATGCTGCCCTACTTTATTAACTCCTGACATCCACATGCTTAAAGTGTCTACATATAGATGTAAACGTTCCAGATATAGTACCATTGCCATTCTATTCACAGATCATCGATACAAATGATAAATGTACGACTTGTTTATTCCGTGTTAATCGCAGAACTGATCAGTAAGCTCTCAATATAATTCAATGACAAATAATCTAATTTCTTCTGTGACGAATATTTATACTTACAACATATTGTGAGATACCAAATGATGATTTTACTGTCACACGCCTCTCAGATTTCTTTACTTCTTAACCAAACTCATTGTATTTGTTTTCCTTTTCCGCACTACAAAACTCTCCAACCCTCTGACAAACCTCTTCATTTTTCACAAACTCCGCTTTTTCGTCACAAATTATTTTTTCTCTCAAATAACCCTAAACCCATCTCACCAATCTGTCCAACCTCTCACAAACTCCGGCCCTTGCTGAAAAAAGTATACATTCAGAAATATATTCCCTTCTGACAAACTCCTCTACTCCATTGTATAATTACTGCAACTATAATTGTATCAACTTTCCCTCTCGTAATCCATATATTTTTTAGACACCTTTCAACCCAAATGACAATTACAAATCCCTCCTCCCACAAGCCTGAGGTCATTTATTAAACTATGTTTCTTATTTTTTATCAAAACATCTCACAAACATCTTTCTATAGCTCAAACAAACCTCGCTTTCCCTCTAATAGCTTTCTCCTAATCTCATAACATCTTTTCGATCTCACAATCCTCGGTGTTCATCCATTCAACCCCGCGCTCATTTCAAAAACTCTCTCCCACAGACCTTTCCACCTTTCACAAATTCCCTTTCCTGTCACAAATACAAATACTTCTGTCAGGCCATCTTCTAGTCCCACGATGAAATTCGAGTGAACAATTCTTAAATTGGCGTAAGTTACACGTTGACTTCGGTCACATGGGTCTGCCAATGTCGTTTGTAATTAAAGCACATGACATTGAAACGTCAAGGAATCTAAAGGTCAAATGTCAAGGATAACAATGAAGTATCTGTGCTGCTCATGACAGGCACAAAGTTATTACAGATACACTAATCATCGTAACAAGTTAGTTCACAGTACAGAGAGGTTCCATGAGGAAAAGATTGTTTGTATGTTTATTTTCTAAAGTTCTTGTTGGTTAATTTCCATTAATAAAAAGAACGCAGTGATTTAACAAAAATGTATTGATTACATTATTTTTTTAAATCCCTGCGTTCTTTATTTTTAAAAGAAATTAACCAACAATAAATTTAGAAGAAAACAATGTTTTGATTACTAGGGGCCGCGGTGGCCAAGTGGTTAAGGCGCCTGACAATCTGCTACCACTAGACCTCCACCACTTGGTCGCGGGTTCGAGACCTACGTGGGACATTCGTGAGCTTTCATGAGCTGTGGAAGGTTTGTCACAATGTTTATGATATCGTCGAGCGATCAACATCGAAATGTAAACGTCGCAACTTTTAAAATATGTTTTTATTTTATTTTTCTTTATTTCAGAGCTGACTGTCAAAGGAATGTAAATTCCTAATGTTGTCAGAATAAAATCTATGTATTTAAAAAAAAAACAAGAATCATGCCACGTAGGAGTTTGTTTTAGATGAGAAACTTGATATTCATATGTAAAAAATCGCACAGCTACACAATGTATGTACACATGTCTATACCTTAATATTGTTTTATTATACTTCAAATCTGTTTTGATATAGATTGATTTCGATCTATTCTGATGGTTTGTGAAGCTAATCACTTGTATACTTTAACAATCTATTATTGTACTACATTGCAGAAGGATGTCGGAAAAGGGGCAGTGCGCCAATCTTCAAACTGCCACCCTCTATTGTTCAGAATTTTAACCAATCAAAGTAAGGAACTGTAGTTGGATAGATATTCGTAATCTATATAACATATTTATCTGTAAATACAAAGGTATATTTATGTATTACACATTTATCGTTAATTTTATGACACAAATGCAATGTACATGAATGAATATGATTTGTACTCCCTCAGACAACATTTGGTATCCGATCAGCTTGTATAAATAGCAGGTATAATCCATACAACCCATCTCATACGTATGTAAATGCTTACCTTTAATCTATATGACGCATTCATAATTATGTACGATAATAAAACCAAGCTTTAATCTACACGTATATGAAACATTACATGTACAAGTTCAAGTTCAAGTTCTTTATTTGCTGAAGTTTTACAACTTATGGCAATAATTACAGACAAGACAAAGACACTCACAAGGACACACTCACACTGACTCGCACACATCATCATCCTCATCATCAAGAACACACACACTAACTCGCACGCATCATCCTCATCATCTTCATCATCCTCATATTCTTCTTCTTCATCATCATCATCATCATCATCATCATCATCATCAGCGGCAGCAGCAGCAGCAGCAGCAGCAGCAGCATCATCATCATCATCATCATCGTCATCATCAGTATCATCATCATCATCATCACATCATTACACCATTACATCATCATCATCATCATCATCATCATCAGCAGCAGCAGCAGCAGCAGCAGCAGCAGCATCATCATCATCATCATCATCATCATCATCATCAGCAGCAGCAGCATCATCATCATCATCAACATCATCATATCAGCAACAGCAATCATTCGTCATTCATCATACTTATATTCATATACACGCCAGAACCTTTTTCATCCTCATTCACCCAGACAAGACTTATCAATATAATAAACCCCTAGTTGTATTTTATATCACACATTATTTTATCTTTCGTTTCTCATTTTAATGAGCTTAATTTTGCACGGAATGTGCAAGCAGTACGCATTTAAAAGTCATGTCTTATGACAAATAAAAATATTCTAGCTCCATAAGGTAGAGGCAAACGAGGTTTGAAACTTTGTTTAGTCCATGTACAAATGTTAAACACTTTACAAAGAGACATTTTTTTTAAATCGTGCTCGAGTTGGCATATTTGATACGCGACCGTTAAAGTCGTGTAAATCTAGTGCTAAATTGGCTTGGAGTAGCTACGAGTCGACGGGTAACTAAATTACGGCGTCACAAATGGGCTCTCACGTGATAATCTGAGCGGCACGCTCTACAGTCGCGTCAAATTGGATTGGGGGATTTGGAGGTGCGCATTTAGTGTAAGTACATCACTTCAGTATGTATCATATATACATCTCTATAGACTACTTCACACAATTGATCTTAACAGTAATGAAGTGACTACACAAAAAGCTTAACATTACGCTTGCAATATTCTTTTTTTCTTTTTAAACTGAGTCACACATGTACGATTCTGTCTGTCCGACATAGTGGAACTCATGTTACAGCACAGTAATTATAAGTTTACCTTATTGAACAGCAAATAACGCGAAGCAAAATATGCCATTAAATATAAACTTTATTCATTTTAAAACAATTATGAAACAAGTTCTTTCAACTTATATGTTGGCCCGGATGTTAGCGCGCGGGGGATCTTAGTGTGGTAAGAAACCGGAGTACCCAGAAAAACCCCATGTGGTCGGGTAGGTGACCTCATGCCTTTTACAAAATATATCATTGACATACTTAATAAATAGATGGACTACACGCACATTTATAATCAAGTGTGACCAAACAACAGCTAGTTGATACAGAGAGGACATTAAGGGCCTATGATGCTATCACAGACTAATCTAATTCCGTGCCTAAAGTTGTGGTTTTAACAACAGACATGTACATATAGCTGCTAACGAACATACCTAATGTGCCAGCTACGATGATGTGTGTTCAGTGCCAATGGGTTTGAACATATCTAACTGTTATCGTCTATATACAAAGTGTAGTTTATTCTAAAGTGACGCCATCTCCCTTCCCAATATCGCACACATGCGTATTGCACGTCATTTAGACAGAGATACACCACAATTTCCATTTAAAAGATAAATATTTTATAAGCGATGCTTTTAAACTTTTTCTAAATCGTTGCACTAACGTACGTTTCAAATACCAAATGTAACAGAGATGTCTAATCCAATTAAGAGGAATCGTTAAAAGTTGTCAGTGAACACTTAGACAGCCCTGGTGTATACCGTTGACATCTGCTGACAATGTGGGTACTGAGATCATAGATTTGTTACGCTGTAGCGTCGTGTTTAGGTGACAAACCGGTCTGATGGATGAAGGAATCGACGCCCAATTACAGCTCAGTCGAGAAACAAAACCATGTATCGCCATTTTCTGTGATCGTATTCCAAATCTGAAAGCGCATTGTGCCATAATTTCCATCCAATAGACGATTTTAAAAATCAGAATCACGTGATCTCTCTAGAGTATAAACGGTTTGTGATATAAGTACCACAGACAATGGTGCTACCATTGGTCTTTGTTCACGCCGCGTTTTGACGACCGCACATTATTTAGGTTAGCTATTCATCAAAGCCGGATACACCATGTGATGTGATACCGTGAACTATTGTTGTTCTAAATGTTAGACATCATCAAATATTTGAGAATAGTATCATCAAATATCGGCAATTAGATTTATAGACACGCGAATCGACATTTTATAAAGTGGCGTGATTACTGATTGGATATGCAATGGTTTCCTCGAGAATATACGCGAAATGCATTTGAGAGCTTTCGTGACACAAAGCAGATCAACAAATGAACGTGATTCTACCCATGGGCATCACAGGGTGTACAGCCGTGTATCGATCCTGCCTCGCGCAATCAGCCGTCACCCTCGCCCCGACTGGTTAGGGAATATTCTAAAGCGTTGGAGATATGCAAGCACTAAAATGCAGTACTTCAAGACTAATTTTCAAATTATGACATAGAGGTTATCATGGAAAATCAATTTTTAAAACATATAAACGGATATTCTGTAATCGAGATATCATCTCGTTGGTATGTTGGGATATGATATTAATATGAGTTGAAAACACAGGATTCTTTTACCGTGTTATCCTATACCAGTATAGAGTCGACATACTGTAGCCAGTTCATTATATAGGGTGAGGCAGCACAATGTATGTGAGGTCAGTCTACAACGCTACTGTTAGCCTTACTAGTGAACAATACATGTAACACGCTTATCTTGTCTTAGGTTAACCACGGTACGTTTGTCTGACGTATTGCTAACCACAGTACATTTAATCTGACTTTTATAACTGCAAAACAGCCACCTTTATGATGGTTAGCTACGGTATAGTTACCTTGACTAATGACTTGCTGATGTAAAATAGTCTGACTAATGGTAAACTACGAAACAGATATTTGACTGATAGTAAACGAAGGTTAGCTAGCCTGCCATACTGACTGATTGTTTACCACGGTGCAGCTATCCTGACTCATGGTTAACTACAGTACAGTTATCATGACCGATGGCTACTACGGTACAGTTATCCTGACTGATGGTTAACTACGGTACATTATCCTGACTGATGGTTAACTACGGTACAGTTATCATGACTGATCATTAACTACGGTGTAGTTATCCTGACTGATGGTTAGCTACGGTGTAGTTATCCTGACTGATGGTTATCTACGGTACAGTTATCCTGACTGATGGGAAACTACGGTACAGTTATCCTGACTGATGGTTAACTACGGTAAGTTATCCTGACTGATAATTTCCTACGGTGTAGTTATCCTGACTGATGGCTATCTACGGTACAGTTATCCTAGTTGATGGTTAACTACGGTACAGGTATCCTGACTGATGGTTAACTTCGGTACATTTATCCTGACTGACGGTTAACTATGGTACAGTTATCCTAGTTGATGGTTAACTACGGTACAATTATCCTAGTTGATGGTTAACTACGGTACATTTATCCTGACTGATGGTTAACTACGGTACAGTTATCCTAGTTGATGGTTAACTACGGTACAGTTATCCTGACTGATGGTTAACTACGGTACAGTTATCCTGACTGATGGTTAACTACGGTACAGTTATCATGACTGATGGTTAACTACGGTACAGTTATCCTGGCTGATGGTTAACTACGCTACAGTTATCCTGGCTGATGGTTAACTACGCTACAGTTATCCTGACTGATGGTTAACTACGGTACAGTTATCCTGGCTGATGGTTAGCCACGATAAAGTTACCCTGACTGATTGGACATTTATGTTAACGTCTTGTTAACCATTGCACACTTACCGTTATCCTTACT
Organism: Chlamys rubida; assembly: GCA_032359455.1. Lineage (NCBI taxonomy): Eukaryota > Metazoa > Mollusca > Bivalvia > Pectinida > Pectinidae > Chlamys > Chlamys rubida. The sequence continues at coordinate 25,376 of JAUMHH010151693.1, read as the reverse complement.
TGTAAACCAAGGTTAAGCTATTCTGCTGGGTGATTAGTCACTCTAAGTAAAACTGACTGATGATTAACCATATCACAGTAAGTGTGATTGGGCGTTTGTATTGGCAGTGGAGAAGCCTTTATCTATTTAAACTTGCGTTTCGCCTACGAGATTAATGGTTTTCACAATTGGGTTGTACAAGTTCATGTTTCCAAATTTATAATTGCAATAAGAGCAACATTAACGGCGCACAACAAATACGATTACAACACAGCGTACTGAGTGGTAAATGTGCATTGTATGTCTATACACATATAAACCCATCCTTCTTGGAACCCATAACTATAATAACAGACGTCACGTGGTCAGTTTTAAATTACGTAATGTCCTTTATAGAACTCGATATAAACGTGAGATGTGTATTCTGTAAACATGTACCGTGATGTAATCACCCTTTATATAATGCGATGATAACGTCACATGGTCATTGTATTACAAATACTTGTGTAAACACGTAACAGCTTTATATTAATACCACATGATATATATTAATATATAACTCACTTTAACGCCTTTTAATGCCCTTTTTCGTTTTTTTACAATTGTTAGTATCAAGTGAAATAAACGGAGGAGGGAGGGGGGATTGGCACTGCCGTCGGATTAAAAAAATGACATAAGCAAGGGTACATTAAAAATAATAAAGCAATACACTTTGCACTTATGACGTCGCAAAGCATGGTTACTTGGCATAAACATAATCAGAAGTTTGACCAATGAAAAATAGTCCAGGGTGTTGCCCACTAGTGAGTCGGGAGTGAGGAAACCTGTAGTGGTTGTGTGGGAAATGTACACTACCACTAGTGAGTCGGGAGTGAGGAAACCTGTAGTGGTTGTGGGGGAAATGTACACTACCACTAGCGAGTCGGGAGTGAGGAAACCTGTAGTGGTTGTGGGGGAAATGTACACTACCTACTTTAAAAAAGCACTATGTTGTACAAAGTATAGATATCCACTTGTTTTGCAATCAACATGGTTTAAGAGGACATAGCCTGATTACTGTAATGGATTGTTTTCTTCCTGAACAAAATCATGCTCAAACCGGGATACTTCGAATAACACATTTTATGAAAACTCCTGGAATTTGTGTCAAAAATCAGTTCAATGACGACATCATGTAGTCTATACTATTGTAATAAAATCAGAAAAGCGGAAATCTTCAATTTTTAATGAAAAAGTCATTAATGAACACACGTTAAGTTTGATGATTATTTTCCCGGATATCAATGATTTACAGTAGTTAATTATGCGTTGTTCTGGTCGGTAAATATTCCACTGTGACGTATTACTGTTTACACGCTAGTTGTCACGGGTCGATGGTTTAATGACAGGTTAACAACTTGAACACTTTGTTATTGCACGATCAAAGCAAAAATCGATGAAACAAGATGTAAATAATAAATATATGAATTTCACGCTTTTTAGAACTCGTAGCTACAGATGCTATCTACCGGCGACGCTCTATAAGACTTAACGACGGACCTGTAACTAAGATTTGTTGAAAACAATGTACGATATGAAAAAGCTGTTATTCTGCGTGTTTTATTGTATATTTTCTTACTTAATTGGCCAGACAATGTTTTATACCATCCATACCTATTCCTGTAACGGATAATTTACAAAGTATATAATTATCTGTAAAGAAAATGGTATATGTCTGACATTGTACTGAAAATAATCAGGACTAGTGGATACAAAAAAATCAATCTGTGATGACGTTTTAGTATGCCTTGCAGTATCTTGAATATTCTAACATTAAATTGCATTACCAGTAGCAGAATATTTGATTTAGAAACGTTTTCTCTTATAATAAGTGTAAGCGAGAAGCCTTTTGAACGACGGCTTCCGCGTCGCTGTGCATGATGACAGATTTCGTGGGAACGCTTCGAGGAAGCAACAATTAAAAAAAGACAAAAGCTAATACGAAAAACATTTTCAATCAGACAAACAAAATTAAATTCAAATAAATCTGAGGCAAAGATTGACAATGAGTTATTACAGAACCCATTCTGCAGTGGCTGATGGCACGTGTTGTGTTGTGGTTCTGGTGATAGAGAACGTGTGGCGGTGGTGAAGGTTGATGAGAGGTTCCGCCAGCAAGAACTTCCTGGACGAAGCTCCAGACTGTACACACCACTTACATTTTTAACGCTTCATTCTTCAATCATCCATCTGCGTCGTGTTTGTTTTCAAGACCATTTTTATAAGGCCTCAACCACGAAACGCCACAACTATGACGTAACCGTACAGTTTGTAAATATCTAATGTTGACATGGAGGGAAACCGTTCAGACAGTGCTACATCTATCTGGAGTTTGTATGAACGCTAGCGCTATGATTCTATAAGGATACGACCAGACTGATATACTTATTATACATTAATCCAATATTTCTTTTGTGAAATATTCTGGAAATGCATATAAGACTTTTACTAATATTTCTATTACATTTTGTCTATTTAGTACTTTATTATAAAATACAAAGCAATCGATAGTTTATTATAAACGTTTTTGTGCATGGTTGAATTACCTTAAACAGGATCTCCTAAATGAAAATATATGGCAAAGTAATATTTACAGAAAAAATATGAAACTTACAAATTCTGGGGCAACTTGACTTTATTTCTCCAGTACCTTGGTAATGTAAGCAGGTTAGTCAAGTCGTTCATACATTTTGATCGTCAAATTAATAATTTTTTCCTGGTTCAATTTAGACCTTGAACTGATATGTTGTCCAAATTATCTGTATTCAACAAAATGAACATATCATCTGCAATTTGTTTGCAGTTAAATTGTAGATTGATCGGTCTATACATTATGTTTCTTTATAACGTCGTACAATGAATGAGAAAATATTGAAATTTTGTTGAACAATATACCGTTTCCCAGATTAAAACAAAGAGTAAAATATAAAATAGCATTTAGATGGACCCATTGTTACGAATATAGCACTTTTTCCCAACCAGCAGGGTGAGAAAAAGCATACTAAATCAGCAGATGGAGATATAATGGAATGTTTCACGGTAGCGTGTAACTCTCGTTAACTAATCCTCAATAGTGTTCCTCCATACAACGATGGATATGATCACACTTCACAAACTGAATTATACTGACTCTTTCAGCTTCCCATCAGCCCACACAGAGGAAGTCGTCAAATATTGATTTGATTTTTTCAAAATAGCAAACGTAATAATAGCTACAGGATTTAATGTAATGATAGCTACAGGATATATGTCATTATCATTAGCAGATATAGAGATGGTTCGAGGGAGTTCCGAAAAGAAATAAATATGAATTATGGGTAAAATAAATATAGAAAATAGACCATACCATCATAGCTCACAGGGACAAAATATACAATAGCGCCAACACACGGGGACAAAATATAAAACAGCGTCAACACATAGGGACAAAATATACAATAGCGCCAACACACAGGGATAATATATAAAACATCGTCAACACATAGGGACAAAATATACAATAGCGCCAACACACGGACAAAATATAAAACATCGTCAACACATAGGGACAAAATATACAATAGCGCCAACACACAGGGACAATATATAAAACATCGTCAACACATAGGGACAAAATATACAATACATTCAAAACACAGGGACAAACTATACCAACACGTCAATATAGATTTTCATCATACATAGTGTATCACCAACGCATATAATAGTATACACCATGTCAACACACAGTGTCAAATACAGTATAATATCAAAACTTAAGTTCAAATACTAGAGTGTCAACAGATAAGTAAAATACACTGAAGCCTTGACACAATTCAAATACAACGTAGTGTCAACACACAAGTAGAAATAAGCTAAAGCGTCGAAGCAAGCGTAAAACACGCCATCTCGTCAACACAAACGTGTTAAATACGCCGGAGCGTCAACTTAAGTACAAAGTACACGATATCGTCAACACAACATGCACCACAGCGTCAACATTCAAGTACAAAGAACACAAGAGCGTGATTGTACAAGTATAAGATATACCTCAGCGTCAATAAGGTACAATGCATAACAAGAAGTCAACACCAACTGTAGGAACAAAGGAAGGCGACATCATGATAAAACAAGGGATATCATGCAACCCCATAAAACGTTTGTTCATGTGAAACCTCTGAATGAGATTTAACAAAGAAGGACCGGCTTAGTATAAAAGGGTCTGGGAGCTTTGAAATTTCCCTGAATCCATCACCAAGATTATGAAATCTATGATATTTTCTTTTAAAGACAAATCCATGACACAATGAGTAGTCTAATGTTTGGTATATACACTACTACGCGGCATAGATAAATGTGTGCAAAATGTATAAATGTTGTGAGGTAATGCGTTTTGTTATTGTCGAAACATTAACACCTCCACAATATCACACGTGTAAATGTTTACTGTATATAGATATCGATCGAGAAATCCTAACAGCAGAAACCCCACATAAAACCTCTAGACACTTATTTATTGTTTTCGTTTCTCTCCCCCATCGGTGTAATGTCGTAGACGAAATGTAGAAATAATGTACTTGAATCTAAACATAAAGCTATTGTGAACCTTGTGTAATTGCAGACATGCAGAGACAGATATGTAACACAGAGTAATGGCAAGAAAAAAGCATATCAATCATACATAGAGTTCGAATCGTTTTCTGTACCAAATAGGCACTATGAAGTAGATTTATTATCCCTATATTGGGTCCTTAAATTAGAAAATGGTTCTTACAAGCAACGGCGGTTTATTGCATGATCCTCCGCTTGTTCTGCAAAATCAATTTCACTACTTGCAACCGCAATACAAACTTCAGTAAAAGACGAACTTCAGACAAACTGTATCGCTGGTTATTCAATTAAATGTGTTATTTGAAATAAATTCAAAGAATCCTGGATCAACATCATCGGCAAACTGTTTTAACGTTTGCCTTCTCTATTATGTATACCAACCATTACCCTGCTTAAGTTGAATAACTTATCAAAATAAATTTCAATTAGCAGTCTATTTTTTATTCTTAAAATGTCGATGGTTGCTTGCACCGAACATATTCTTATAGTGATATTGTCCCGGTGCTCAGCATTTTAGTATACAATAGTTTGTGAAATATTTCAAGACTCTTTCGGTGGTCTACTAGGGACTAACCACACATTTCTTCCAGTCGATTCTCAGTTTTGTATTATTGTTAAAGATTAATTTATACAAGCGACATTAAGGAAAAGAAATTGGATGTCTGTCCCATTAACGTAAGACAAATTGAGAATGTCAGATCCTTGAATAAAAACAATTTTGAGAAATGTTACATTTACTTTATCCTTAAACTTAAAATTATCACAGACTCATCTTCTTGACAAACGGGATTACTTTCAATTTAAGAATTAGACATTCCATTTTGGATTGCAGCGTCATGTAAAACAATAAAACAATGTATTTATTTGTATATCCATGCAAATATATGCTTAATAAAAAAGGATATTTAAAAGGAGACGTTGCCCTCTGCGGCCACTGTTAGCCGAAGGCATTGAAAACGCACTGACAACATCGGTGACTGAGAACTTTCGGCACGACATAAACGTTATTTCGATTCAGAAACAAGTGTGCGTGCGGTTTTAAAGATACCGGGGAAACTGGAGCGTAAAGAATGATGCTTAACCTAGAAAGTACACGCGTCATTTTGTCTCTAACGATGATTTTACCAGTAATGATAAATTGAAATATGGAGATAAATCCTTCGAAGCTGATAAATAAATGGTAAATAACTATTCTTGCAAAATATGTATTTAGCAATCGTCGGAAAAATGAGTAGTTGGTGGAGGAGTGATACTTCTTTTAACTGAATTTGTCAGCGTATGACAGTCTCAAACACTAACGAGTAGCAGCAAGCGGGTGAGCTAACAGACCAAGAAAAATGAGCCCTGGGAAACTAGGAAGGAGAAAATTGTATCATTCGTTCATAACCCAAGGTTAGAAGGTTTGTAGAGGGTTGATACATTGCCATGCCAGGTCAGATCATGATCTATGGCAACCACCTGCATATCTTTCCAGCTATTGCTAGGCTTATTGAAGTGCTTTGCCACGGGGAAATCTGGTTCGTTCTGTTTAATGGAGCAGCGATGGTAGTTGATTTTGATATTTAATTCTGTACTGGTCTCACCCACATGCTGCATGTTGCATTTTTAAAGGTTATGAGGTGCACTGTATTGGCTGATGTGCATAGCAGTGTTGGAAATATGTGCTACACATTTTGACTAAATCACCAGAATATCTGTCTTGATGTGACGAAAAAAGAAAACAAATTAAACAAGTGTACGCACATACATAAATATTGCCTTTAGGACGATTGTGGACCTTCCAAATCTGCTGTTCCGTTAAATGATTGCCTCTGAATTGTCGCTTGGAAACGAACAAATCATTGCCTATCGGCGATTTCATAACAGTGTCTAACTAGCTCTCCCTGAGGGTGTGGAGCACGGAGGCGTGCCTAGTTATCCCGATAGAGAGAGCACATGACACCAGTTCAATGTTGGATACAGACAGCCGTAAACATTTCAAGTACACATGCACACATACAAGGTGCGAACAGTAGTACAGGAGTTTGTGTCAGCTTTCAAGATCTTTTTCGTAATTGACAGATTCCTCCTTTCCAAAAAACTGAAGGAAACCGGTGTTTTGGAAAGGTAGCAGTCATTTTGCTGAATGGTTACCATCTGCTTCAAGAAAGGTTTTGTTTTGTTTTGTTTTGTTTGTTTTTGTTTTACGTCCTATTAACAGCTATGGTCATTAAAGGACGTGCCAGGTTTTGGTGGTGGAGGAAAGCTGGAGTTCCCGGAGAAAAAAACACCGACCTACGGCCAGTACCTGACGACTACCCCACGTAGGCATCAAACCCGCGACCCAGTGGTGGAGGGCTATTGGTACATGTAGCAGAATGTCAGACGCCCTAACCACTTGGCAACCGACTTCAAGAAAGGCGAAAACCCATATCAAGTTGAAAAAGGTGCTTAAGCTCGTATGTTTATGTCTGTATTGAGTAGGCGTCTTGTCAATACCATGCAATCGTGTCATTACACGACCATCAACGACGTGCTTACTGATGCTATGGTGTATATTTTCATGTCATTATATATTTATATTCATATCCTTGCAGTATTTTAATACGCCTTAGAATAAATCTGTTAATATTAAAGGATGACATATAAATGTTATCCTATCCATTCCATGTACAGATTAAAAAAAAGAAACTACACTTCCTTTCTAAAATTAGAAAAAAAATGCTATATGATAGTGTCCAAAATTACATATTCCTGTAAAGACAAGATCAAGGACATTTTTTAACAAAACACATGTCCTCTAGATGTCCTCTATCGTGAATTTACACAGAATTGAGTTTGATAGCTTTACAATAAATAGCAATTAAGTGGAGAGGAATTGACAGATCCCTCGAAATAAAACGGGAACGTGTAAGGTTATTTTAAGCAAGCCGCATGAGTCTTAACTTAAATAACGGTCCCCATCATTACTTGTAGCTGTAATAACGGTATGCACAATTATCCTATATTTGCATCCTTTACTGTCTCTGGGTAGTTATTTGACTGACAATCACATTAAAGGAGTAAATTACCTCTTCCTTCATTCATTATGTTTTCTATGCTCGTATGGTAATTTTCTATTTACCTAAAGTACATACACATTCTATCAAACAGATAAATCATTTGTATGTCAGACCAGCATTTGGCGATGTTGTAAAAACTGACATGTCCTGACTATGCTATCTGCTATCGTAGTGATAGAAAATATGTTGTGTTGATGAATGTATCGATTGCATTTGGTAGTGATGTTCCATTTCTCGTTCTACGTTATAGACAGGAGCATACAAATATATATATATATATACATATTTTTTAAATATATATTTGCATTTGATGTATTTGTGTACATGTATTTACCATTTCTCTGTATTGACTTGGTTTACATATTTACTTTACACATGTAGCGGCAAATAAGTCATATTTTGCTTTACCTTATATCTTTAATTACGAATTTGTTTTATTAACAGTGTACATTTTGTATTATTCATAATCCTACGACACTCATATATTGTTTTTGTTTTGATTGAGTATCATCGACTACAATACGATACAATTGATTTATTATTGACATATTATTTTGCTTTACCCTTGCCTAATCCAGTCATGAAACTTAATTCTCCGGTTTACAAGAAAACAACAACAAAACACGAGGCAGCACCAAAACCAAAAACATCCTGAGGAACTCTCTGCAATAATCGAGGACACAACCGATTGCTTCAAACGGGTCGGATGTACCCGATGTGGCCTCCTTCACGATATCCCCCGTCAAATCCCGGACCTGATATCGGTCAACAACGATCTCACACGTGACATCATTTCGAACAATAATATCTCGTAGTTTGATGTCTTGTCATGATAACGACCATACAATTACATCAATGTTGATTCAAGTATATTAGACAAACCCATGACATAACAGATTATATGTTTAGAAGAGACAGGTATGTTACTGCTGAGGGAATGAACATGTGTCTGTATCATACATGTGTATTTATTGGACATTAACTACCTAAAGGGGATACATATTGTCAGGTAGTGTAATTATTACAATGATAGAGAATAATAGAATCCCCACCCCCTTGAGGCTGAGATAGGGGAATCCCAACCCGAGGGGAATATTCTTAAGTTGCCAAACACGAAGCTTTGACGTCACGAACAATAGCGTGACCCCGAAAGGTCACTATAATTCCCCCGCCAGTCTGCGCGTGTAAGCGATCTAGACCCGTGGGTCGGATAGAATTTTCCAGCACCGCCGGAAATGCGTATATATCGGTCTAGTATGCAAGAATTCCGTTTTGGGGTATGCAAATGAGAAATGTGCGGACAGTTTACAACTTTACTAGAAAGGCAGCTGCAGGGTTTTAGGTAATAAGCAAGAAATAGAATCCATCCCTGGTGTGAGGTAAGGATAAGATAATTCAAACCCTCGGGATAAAATTTTGAGCAAAAGACCCTCGGCAAAGCCTCGGTTCTCCTGCTCAATATTTTATCCCTAGGGTTTGAATTACCTTATCCATACCTCACATCAAGGATGGATTCTATTAATCTCACACCGGTAAAAATGCGGATACACCTGTCTAGGGTAAGAGGAGAATTATAAGCCCGTTATAACTGTTACAATTGTGAAAAGTCTTTAATCCATTTGTGTGTTAAATAATTGTGAAATTGTGAACAATTCAGTCAGTGTGATTGTTATAGTGATAAACGATTGTGAATCAGTGTGTTACTTACAGTACTGTGCGCCATTGATATTGTTACTGTTATGTACAACTGTTTGCCATTGCCGTTATATATGTTACAGTTGTAAACAGTTACAATTGTTACAGTGCCAATGGCGTTACTGATAATAAACTAACATAGATTTATACCAGACCTCATATTACATCACTGGGCAGTTGACCTATGGTCACTGTAGGGTATGTACCCGGTACCACGCCCATACTCCTGTACGATGATAGTAAAGGTCATATATATCAGGGTCCTGTATTCATGAAACCGTTCCCATGCTCAAACTCAGATTTTGTCTTAGGCCTCATTTAATAATAAAGGAAATCACCTTTGTCAATGATTTGGAAGAATTTACCGAGACGTACTGCCATATACCATTTTCAGTATTTACACCCGACATTTTGATCGTGTCACATGATTTAAGTGAGTTACAAAAAAATTGGTTTGAGCACAGAGCATGAAAACAGTTTCATGAAAACGGCCTCCGGGCTCTGTGTTGGGTCACCTTTCTTATATATGTATTTACAAGTGAAATATTTAGTTACAATATACAATATTGATAACATTGATAACAAAGTTTAAAAATTTCTATTTAAGAATTGGTCTGAATTTTTAAAATGCTAAGTTTAAAGGTCAAACAGTTTCTGTCGTAAATACTGGCTATCAGTATCTTATTTCCTTTAGCGCCATTTAACTGAGTGACTTAATAAGCTAATAATGTTATATTTTATTTAAATTTTAAACTAAATATAACATCAAAAGTATATATTTGAAATGGAAATGATCGTTATTAGGACAACTGGCACACATATACTGATTTTGTGTTCGCACTTTTGAGAACAATGATATGCAAATTTTTACTTAGCATATCATTATAAATAATAATATTGATTGGCTCTAACCCAGTATTGCTGTTATAGGCTTATGCCAATATCTCACATGTAATGGACCCTGCTACTTCTAGTGCCGTTACTACATGTATATAACCCTATAACTTACTTCATTACATTGTAATCAAACGGATGTCTGTAGTATTGTGACCATTATTATCGTATCAGATACATATAAAAACCACCCTCCTTGTCAGTTTATGTCACGCTCCGTCCAATAAAACACAGAGTTATTCACCGATACGAAATAAAAACGAGCTGCTGTCAATACCAGAGATGGGATTTCTCATTCCTGGTGTTGGGATCACATAAGCCTCAATGTCACCCGATCGCCATGTTTAATGAATGCCGAAGAGCAGGAGAAGAGCCCTTCATACCGGGCGCCCGCTTCTCCATCGGAAGACAATTTCAGTGCAGAGAATGGAAATACCCTTGTCATGACGTCTAAGCGACAGGGACGTTCAGCACTGTTGACTAAAATCACTTTTCATTCATCACGTTCCTCTTTGTCAACAATTCTACAGACTCAAGTGTTGGTGCATCTTGAAAAGACGCGAAAGCACATTCCATATTCAACGTTAGATACCACATTATCTGTATGACGAACTAAAATTATGCCTTTGAATGCAAAATAAAATACGAAAACCGACAGGTATAGGAAATACCCCTATGTTGAGCTTTCAAATGTTTGCTTTCGTTTTCATTATACTTACTTGTATTTTAGTTAATTGGGAGATTCAGATTATCTGTAATTAGCAATAAAGATTAGGCCCATCACATGTTCAATTTTAAAAATTTGAAATGTTATTTAGTTAAAAGTGTTCGTGAAAACATTGCACTACTTTAACAGACTTCATTCAAGAGTATTAATAGAATGTATAAACTTGTATTTGATAATTTTATCACTTAAAACCTACATATATGATGTTGGTTCATATTAGGCTTGTATGAATTTTTGGGGGATTGATTTTCCAAAAAAATAGTGGGTGCACAGTATCCTGATGTATTGTTCTATACGAATCCAATTCACTGTTTCAAATTACTATATTGTTATTATTACATCAAAAATTGGTATATTTTACAAACGGATAGTTGTCATGATCTTTATCATGCGGTCATATCGGTACCCAGTTTTCACTCTAGTGTTAACAAAGAGTATTTGAATAAATATATTTGGTATACTCTACTTGAAAGAGTATTCAGGATATCGATTCCTATTTACATAGTTCGTCTTAATTGTCCGTTTAAATATTATTTTATTCTCCACTAATCATTATATACACTTTTAACCTACATCATCCATCTGTTTCTCACTCCGAGTCGTGACGTACCTAATAATAAGACCCGTGAAGACATTTATCAATTACATTAAGTAGTCTACAGACATGATTACCGAAAGTCCGGGTTACCGTCTTTCTCCATTTGATAAACATATCAGGGATAATTTTTACACACAATGGTATTCAGTCAGGTCAGACAACATACTTCATAAGGACCCATTTGGCGGTCTCCGACGTCATCTTTAATCACTGTTGATGTTCGGGGAATATATTTCAATGCGTTTCCGCTTTGAAAAGTGCATTTTTTCTGATACAATTATATCAATCATTTGTCAAGATGGGATCGTAAATCAAACTAGTAAGTTCAATGAAGACTCTGAGTGTAAGAGGGATCTGTACTTGTGGTATGCGTTTCGTTGCTCTATCAAGTGGCTGCCATTTCCATTGTACCAACTCATGTCAGTTTCAGATCTCACCTGTCGTTCAGTTAAGTATTCTGCTCAATATTCATTTTGCATCATGCCTACCTATTTCCTGAACTGCTAACCACTCTAGTTTGGCATCAATACCTATTTCTACGTGTATGTACTTGCAGACAAATCTTGTAATCATGAAATATAAGCGCTGTGCTATTCTCATACATATGTATAGACATAACGGCAAATCTCTTTAGCCAGTCATGAAATCTGATTATCTTGTTGACCCGTTAAGTTAAGGGCAGTCAGGACGGCCTCATACTAAGTGCACCTGTCCTGCTATGGCTGAAGGCTTACAAATCTAGTTTATCCATTTCACCTATAGCACGAGGCCTGAGTAATCAGTTTATGCGTTGATCTATAGCAGAAGTCCTATAAATATCTAATGCAACCGTTAAGCCATTGCACGAGACTCTCGTATTGAGTGAAGACTAAATATCGAATATACTAAAACGAACGCATGACACTCATGTAAATAAATCTATAAAATTTCGTTATATATCCAACGGAAAAACACTGCACCGTACATCTGTGTCGTTTTAAAAGTGTTATCACACGTGTGTATGTGTTACATTAATCTTTCTAGATGTGCAATAGAGACAATGCAATGAGGCTTACATCTATTTAACGAGTTCGGGTTGGCTGGAGGTATACTTATTTCCTTAACGGTGCAGTTATGGCGGAAGGTCTGCATACATGGCTTATTAGTTCAGCTATAATATGAGGCGTGCTAACATGAATTACTAGTTCAGCTGATCAGGAAGCCTGCAAACATGGCTTACTAGTTCATATATGACATGGCCCTCATACTAGGCTTTCTAGTTCAGCTAATTTAAGAGGCCAGCATACATGGCTTACTAGATCAGCTAATCAGGATGTCTGCATACATGGCTTACTAGATCAGCTAAGCAGGATGTCTGCATACATGGCTTACTAGATCAGCTAATCAGGAGGCTGCATAAATGGCTTACTAGGTCAGCTAATCAGGATGTCTGCATACATGGCTTACTAGATAAGCTAATCAGGAGGCTGCATACATGGCTTACTAGATCAACTAATTAGATGGTCGGCATACATAGCTTACTAGATCAGCTTATCAGGAGGCTGCATAAATGGCTTACTAGATCAACTAATTAGGAGGTCTGCATACATAGCTTACTAGTTCATATATGACAGGGCCCTCATACTAGGCTTTCTGGATCAGCTATTTCATGAGGCCAGCATACATTGTACATGGCTTTCTAGTTAAGTGATGTCAGAAGGCCTACGCACATGACTTTCTTATTCAGCTATGTCAGGAGGCCTGCATACATGGGTTACGAGTTCAGTTATATAAGGAGGCCTGCGAACATGGTTCACTAGTTCAGCTTAATCATGAGGCCTGCATACATGGGTTAGTAGTTCAGCTTTGTCAAGAGACCTGCATACATGGGTTACTAGTTCAGTTATGTAAGGAGGTTTTCGTATCATATTATAGGTTTAAACATGGCAGGCAGCCTGCATACATGGCTAATCAGTTCTACTTTGGTAGGAACTATATATCAAGCTTGACTGTTATACCATCATCTGTCTCACAAACATCGTTGTAGAGATACGTACAGGTATAATATCACATCGTTTTGTATATTACGTTCTACATATGTACCAATCTGCACAGTTGCAGCTAACAAAACAATAAAATGATACTTCGACTTCTGCACTAAGCGTTTGTTCCTACTCATCGCTTGTTCTATAAGGTTAATGCTACTCTCATTTATCTGTGCAGCACCAGGTCCCACTTAATAAATCAAATGACAAATTGTCTTTTGAATTTTTTTTTATTTTGTATGCATTCATCATCTAATTAAGTTTAGCAAGCAAGCTTAACTCAAATTATATAACAACATTCCGTTGCCTATAAAACAATCCATGGATATAATTTTGTTGTACGTTCCCATTGCTGGAAGCCACAAAAGTTTGTTATTTGAAACGTATATATCAACCTTTCATCGCCAGACGGCTATGTTATAATGTAGCATTGCCGGAAGACTATAAAACAATCCATAGCTATAACTTTGTAGTACGTTCCCATTGCTGGAAGCCACAAAAGTATGTTATTTGATACGTATATATCAATTTTCCATTGCCAGACGGCTATGTACTAATGTAGCAAACTTCCGTTGCCGAATTGACATACATCTATGTTAAGTGCTAATTATGTACCAAGTTTCTATTGCCGGATTGCTATATAATCGTGTTATATGATAATTTTTTACCAAAGTGTCTACTGCCGGATTGCTATATAATCATGTTGTGTGATAAATATGTATCAACATTTCTATTGCCGGATTGCTATATAATCATGTTATGTGATAAATATGTGCCAACATTTCTATTGCCGGATTGCTATATAATCATGTTATGTGATAAATATGTACCAAAGTTTCTATTGCCGGATGGCTGCACAATTATGATAGGTGACAAATATGTAGACGTAAGCAGATGACACACCGATTTAAATCTCAGCTTTGTTATGTCACAGATTTACAAGAGAACTTGTAAGAACTCACCAAAATCTTTGTGACAAGCAGCACGTTTCGATTATATATACTATTTTGCTTTTGAATGAATAAATCTATTTCCTATCATGCTACACAATGCTTGTTTTAAAATGGATAGGTTAAATACTGTATTCATCCTTTCAAAAATCAAATCTTAATAAGTATGCTCTCTGTCAATTCAATTTCCTGTTCACCCTAATTGGTATGTTTGCCATGCTAATAGCGTAATGCATTGTCACCGCTATTTATAGGGTAAGCGTGCCATTGGAGCCTAAACAGTAATTAATTTTCCCACCTGTAAAATATAATTACCGAGATCAATTTTTACCTGTTCCAAGAGTCGGTGTTTTAAAAATCGATTAACATCTCCTAGACGTATTCTGTTTTACAGAGACAAGAAGACTCTTCAAATCATCGTATTTTTAATACCAGAATCATATTGTGCATATTTTGTAGGAGTGTCAAACAGGTTACATGATCGCTAATTATACCTTTCCCGATTCCCTTAAGCTAGCTTCCTTACCTGTAACGTTCTGTATATTATGTGCATACAATGAGAAAAAATTGTACAAAAAAATGTTTACCTTTTTGTCCTCTTTTCGAACAGCATCATAAATTTTCCAGACCATTTCTGGCCCGTAGCTGCCAGTTTGGCGCCCAATTTCGAAGTATTTCGTGATTGGGTTTGAGTCTTCCGATGTGATGGTCTGTTTGATCATTGAAAACACGTCCATGCTGCAGAGTAACCCTGAGCATCTTATCCTTCCGTTAGAGTTAGTTTTTCCGCACCCTTTCCGACGGTCGACTTCGTTGTCATCCTCGAAATCCACACAAATGTTCTCAATTGAAAAGCTCTCCAGCTTGCAGAGCTTTGCAGTCTTGACTTAAAATCCAGCGATAAAGATTAAGAGATACTGGGTTAACAGGTGAGTCTCACACCTTTGCGTGTTCTATAATTTCTATCTAACAGCCCAGAGAAACCTGATCGAAGATGCGTTTTATTGCTTTCTATATTTGGCACAAGAGCACACTATTGGTAATGGAATGACAAACATTTTGTATGTTTTAAACATCTTACGTATATTGCTAAACACTACTGGTAATAGAACAGTCATACACAGGTGAACCATACATTATTGTACATCCTTCCTGGACACGATACAAGAGTAAATGAAGCCTTTCCGGTATGATGCTGTTGTACCCGGTGACAATCTATGTGTCACGCTTACCACTAACATTCCACTGTTTTTGTGGGGATACTCCCTTCACCACTATAGATCTTTAGACGATTGACAAACTCACAGGAACAGATACATAATCTCACATGTTGTCAACTGTTTACGTACTCTCTAGACCTAGCTTAATGAGGTAAGCCATCAATTCATACTGTGCCAGCCTATGACAAGAGACGATTGTAAAGCACTGACCAGTACTATAGGGTAAGAGCACTCATGCTAACAGTCAATATATTCACAGAGATTGTCAGTTTACTGGGCCGTCGGTGTTGGTTGTGTAAATGAAAACATCAAACATGATTGCAGTGACTGCCACTGGACACATGCTCCCTGCTATATCCCGGTAACAAAGCCTTGATACTAGGGGAGTTAAAACCTCGCTGACGGACTTAGGATTCTATGCCACTGGACGCCTCAACTGCTCGATATTGAGCTACTGCCAAGCGAAGCAAAGACTACGACAACGCTACCAGACACAGCCTAGTCGGATTGACGTTGTGACACGAGTAGATATGGACTATGGTATGGCACGTGCATACTGGCATACCGGGCCTTGATGGAGTAACATTGTACGATGTGACAGTAACATACAGGACCTTGTCGGAGGTACATTGTACAGTGTGACAGTAACATACAGGGCCTTGTCGGACTTACATTGTACAATGTGACAGTAACATACAGGACCTTGTCGGAGGTACATTGTATGATGTGACAGTAACTTACAGGACCTTGTCGGAGGTACATTGTACAGTGTGACAGTAACTTACAGGACCTTGTCGGAGGTACATTGTACAATGTGACAGTAACATACAGGACCTTGTCGGAGGTACATTGTACAATGTGACAGTAACTTACAGGACCTTGTCGGACTTACATTGTACGTTGTCATAGTAAAATACAGGACTTAGCAGGAGTTACATTGCACGATGTGACAGTAACATACATAGCCTACTCGGAAGCACATAGTACAATATGACAGTTGCACATGTGGCCTAATCGGAATTACAATGTAAACGTAGTATACAGTACCTTGTTAGTGTGACTATGTGATAAATACATGGTCCTGTTAGGATGATGATGTGACAAAACGTACAGGGTCTTGTTGTGATGACGGTGTGACAGGTACATTGACCTGTTAGGATGTTGGTGTGACAAAACATAAATGGTCTTGTTGTGATGACGGTGTGACAGGTACATTGACCTGTTAGGATGATGGTGTGACAAAACGTTTAGGGTTTAGTTGTGATGACGGTGTGACAGGTACATGGTCCTGTTAGGATGATGGTGTGACAAAACGTTTAGGGTTTAGTTGTGATGACGGTGTGACAGGTACATTGACCTGTTAGGGTGATGGTGTGACAAAACGTTCAGAGCGTATTCAGTATGACGCAGTAACAAATGCATACTGGTCCTTATAAGAAGAAGGAATGACACGTGCATACTAGATATCATATAACTGTTGATTTGACACAAGTATGAGGGGTATAGTTCGACTATGTGGGCAGCATACACAAACAGGTCAGGACATCTGTTCCCCGGTGTGAACGACCCATCTGGTACAAAAAATACTGAAGGACTGCTGGGCAACGAGTGATGGAGACAAACTACACTACTGCTAACTCAATGTTAGTAACACCCAGTCAATGCAGCTGTATTTGTGGCGTGGAAGTTTAATTGCTCTCTATGTATTATATTGCATGTTCTTTGTAATGCTTGTTAACGTTTATTTTGTTGTTTTATGTTTATATTGTTCAAAATGATTTTAAGCTCTTTCAGCATTGAAAAGATGAGGTGATCAATGCCACTATAAATAGTTCTAGAAATCATCAATATTTTGTCTGACTGTCTACGCGTTGTACAAACGACATTTCTCATTTTCCTGTTAAGGCTGATCCTTGGGGATTAATTAGGGCACGAAGATATTAAATACTTTTCGTAACATGACGCATTGATTTTTATACAAGTTTGGAAAGTGTAAATATTTACTAATCCATTATTTTTGTTATTTTTTATTGCTTATTACTGTTAAGTGATAAATTAACTACCTCTGCTAGGTGACATAGTATATAGTTGCTATGAGCTAAAAGGTGATAAATGGATGTTTACAAGTTTCTGCTGAAACACATGAACATTTAGCGTTAAGTTGATTGACAAAACTGTACGCCGTAATTAGTATAACTAAATTAAAACATCATACATCATAGAAGTAAAAAGGAATAAGGAAAACAACATTGTAAATCATACAGGTAAAATGGGAGATTGGAAAACCAATACTTTGAATCACTAAAGTACCACATTAAACTGATAAAACCAATACGATGATTCATAGAGGTATAACGGAAAAATAATAAATTCAATAAGTACAACAGCAGAATAAAAAATCAACAAGGTTAATCACATTATTTGCTACGGAAAGAAAAGAAAAAAAAGAGACGGAAAGGCATAACAGCACGTGATAAAACAACAAGCGTGAGGAAAAACGTGAGAAAGAAAATCATCGTCCAGAATCACAGTGGTCTACCGACAGAATAACTTATGTGACGGAAAACAGTGGTACAACGGTAAAATGAAAAATAAACATTGGGTAACACAGGGGTACAACGGTAGCATAAAACATCGGCATTGGGAAGAGTAAAATATAGCCTAGAGTGAATAATGCAAGCTTACTTGTTCTTATCATATCGAACTATATTGAATTCATAAATTTTTTCTGACATTTGACACCTACCAAATATTACCAGTATAATGCGCTACAGAGGTTGCCTTTACTCTACGCGAGTCTGTCCTGCGAGGCAAGTGTGGGTGTTTTATCTACAAGAATGTTTTTATGGCTTTAGAAAGAGAAAATTGATATACCTATTATCGTATTGTGTATCCAAATATAGAGCAAGTTGATAACTATAAACATGTTTAAGATATTTAACAATATTGCTCAATTTGTTAGTTTCCAATTGTAATCTAACAAAGACGTTGTACATAATAATGTAGGTAGGTATGTATACATCAATACTTTGCTGTACTGACAATAAATAAACTCATCAATACCAACGCGTCAACACATGAAGACAAGGTTGGAAATCATAGTCAATGTGATACAAATTGTATTGATTTCTCGTTTCACAGAAAAGTGTGAAAGATTCTAGCGTTCTAAGACACAGTGAAATGTTTCTTTGTCAAAATAAGACATATAGTTATTGGATATATCTTTTGTTAACGTGCGAGTTCCCTCATTGTCAAATTAGGTCTTAATTGTAAGGTAGCAAGCAAACGTTAAGGTGACTGGGAAAGTCAATAACATTTTATTTTCATTTAAGGAAATGTTAGTTTTTGTTTGTTTGTTTTTTAAAGTGTTTTTCAATACACATCCATCACGATTGCGTCATCACACACACTATCAACGAACGAAGTCACACCTCCATGAAAAGGGTGTTGGGTAGGGGATGTTGCTAGGGGATCAGTTTCAAAGTGATTTTGACTTAAATTCGCGGAGTTACGTCAATGGTGAAGAATGCAGATTAATGTCATCTGTAACAACTAAATCTAATCCCGAACGACCGGATTATTGAATGGGTATACCCAAGGCTTACCTAAGGGTTGCTAATCAAGAAAAGGGTTGTCATTTCACAGTCATTTCTTTGTCATACCATCATTGTTTTACATGTACCCTTAATTAGGGATTTGTTTTATTCTTATTTCTCATTCAATTTGTTAATTTGAAACCCTCATGCCTTTCTTTTAGAAATCAAAAGTCCACATCTTTACCCCACCTGCTTATATTATCTGTAACCATGTTTATAAATACATTATACAATGTTTGTATTAATCAAAGATTAGTTTATTAACTTATTATTTCAAAATAATAATGCTAATATTGTCTTATTGTAAAACATATTTGTATCAAAGAATTCACTAGTCGAATATTATGACAGCAATGAACTATTTGTGATTCAATTTAAGCCAGTTGTCATACGATAGACGTTGACCATGAAAAACAAACAGGTATCTGTGAAGGGTGAGAGATTAACTTGTGGATAAAAGTACACGGCGCATTTGCAACTGCTTCATGTATGAGTACACAAGACACCATTTCGCACTGTTAATTGTTTAGCAGGTGGCTCATTAACGAACCTCAGTTGTTGATGGTAAGTTCTGGAGTGTTTTGGAAATCGGTTTACGCTTATAGCTTTAAAAGGCTTTGTATTTTTTTCACTTAATGGGGGTAAAGAGCTCGACATGATGTTAATTTAGTTTGATTATATTGTGGGACTGTGTGAGAGAGAGCAATTACTAGTGTGAGTGTTGTGTGTATTGTTCCGACATAACAGATAAATGTATATATCATTTCTTCGATGTCTATGTCTAAAAAAACAGTAGGGCTAAGGGCATTTATAAAAGACATCCACCGCGTACTCGCTTTGTGTTCTAAAGACGAAGAGAATAAACAACAACATTATTGCCTAACATTCATATTGACTTCACTATCCTTCTATCAAAGTCCAATGCCAATTACTATAAATGGAAATCATTCAAATTGGTCAAGAACAGGATTTATCTAATTATGCAAAGTATTTCAAAAAACCCAATCAGGCTAAACATAAGAAAGCAATTTCAACAATCACAAAAAAAGAACTTAAAAACAGAACACAGAAAATAGGTGTTCCATAAGCATAACAATTAGCTTGTTTCCTTTACAGATTAGCGAGGATAACATGTATGCGCATGCATAATGTTCGCCCATCCTACTCAGCTATTAATTCAATTAACCTTAGAAACCTGCTCAATACAACAAACACAGAACCAAACAATTTCAAAACAGTTTCAAATCAAACCAAAATTACAGCCAGTGGTCCCTGCTAATTAACACTATATAATAAAATCCCAACTCCTTTCCTAAAATCTACATACCAATATCATATTCCGCTGGCAAAACAGTTCTTTCTATCGTTCTAAATTAAACATCACTTATTCATTTAAAGTATCGCGCTCTCAGGATTACATAGTGTATTCATAAGGGAGATTATCCGGAACTGTGCGTAAAAAATAAAAATTAAATAAGTCTGCTTCCGACCAGCAGAATCGGGAACCAAGCACCTCGATCGACCAGATTAAATACGTGAGAACTTTCTGACCGAAAAAATCTTTACTAAACAAATTGTTAGCGAAACAACCCCAAACTGACAAAAATGGAATCCAGAGGTGACAAATTATCTCAGCTAGCCAAGTGATGCTGTTTCATGATATGCAATGGTGTACATGACTCTAAAAGTTATACAAATCCTCCTTATCCACATTAATGTGCATGACTCTTAAACTTAAACAAAACCTCCTTACCCACAGGAATGTGCATGACTCTAAACGTTACACAAAACATCATAATCCATATGAATGTGCATGACTCTAAAAGTTATACAAAACATCCTTATCTACATGAATGTGCAAGACTCTTAAACTTAAACAAAACCTCCTAATCCACATGAATGTGCATGACTCTAAAAGCTATACAAATCATCCTTATCCTCATGACTGTGCATGACTCTTAAAGCTATACAAAACATCCTAATCCACATGAATGTGCATGACTCTAAAAGCTATACAAATCATCCTAATCCACATGAATGTGCATGACTCTAAAAGTTATACAAAACATCCTAATCCACATGAATGTGCATGACTCTAAAAGCAATACAAAACATCCTTACCCACATGAATGTGCTTAAATCTAAACGTTAAACAAAACCTTTTAGTCCACATTAATGTGAATACTGATATAAATGACAGGTTAGCTGAAACGACCAGTTCGATTTTTGTATTGATTCTTTGATTTTGTTTTTCGTTTTACCTCCATGCTTTTATTGTGTGGTAAAAAGCGAAACATGTCCATGAAACCGAGTCCGCTGTATTTATTACCCGAGGTGATAACAGTGTTAAACCTACACCTGTTCTGACGAGTTCCTACTTGTACTCGGTAAAGGATGCTACACTCACGACTGGCTGTCAACGTCGTTTATGTTATCGTTTCCCTCTATCTATTGTTTTCTTTACTTTTTCCTTATGTTTAAGTTCCCGAGGTTTGCTGTTTCCTTGATGGCCACAGTTATTTCATTTAAGTAGCAGCACGATTAATAATATAATTACTCTATAGATTATTTAAGTTGAAAATTAACAAGTAATTCTCCAATTCTTTAAATTTATAATTGATTAATAAATTCATAAAGTCGCGCTGTTTCAACAGTATTTTTGATAATTGTTATTTCAATGTTTTTTTGACCCCTAGCATCACCGATGAGTCCTAGAAAGGCTGAACGGCTGCATGATGCATTGCTAATCATTTAAGGCATTTTATAAATATGTATTACCAAATTTTAAAGGTGCAACCACGTTTGTGTGTTAAATAATTCTTCTTATTTATTTTGTAGCCATAAAATAAAATTGTAAATTTATAAAGCCAAAAAGAGGTTATGTTTCGGATCACATTGATTTTCATTATTTTTAGCTTATGAGTCTTAAAAGGACGAAAACATATTATGGTGCAGTAATATGTTTTGTAATTTGTAGTGGTGATTATTTCGCCCTGTTCTCTCATTTAAGAACATGTTTTTTCATACAATATGAAACATTTTATATTGTAAACAAATAATAATCATACACAACAATGCTATATTTATACATGTCCCTGGTCTGCCCGAAATGAGATATGTTATTATTATAATCGATAGTAATTATCTTAGGCACAACGCTATGCGTGTTGTTCTATAATTGACTTCTATCTGCTACACATCTACGTTGGTAGCACTGATAGGTACAGAGGATCCGTATAGAACATTTTACACAGTTATATAAGGCAAACGCATAGTATTGATATAACTATGATTTATAGTGTATATCGGGTAGTAGATGACACACATATCCCAAAATCCTCATTGGTTGGATTATGTTCACGTGGAGGTCCGTGATTTGTTATGTTAACTCGGTGCTTCCGTTTTTTAGAAACAGCAGATCAATATTCATTTTATGACGTCATTTCAATTGTAATGTCACAATGCATTCTGTCATATGCAATACTTTCGACCTGACGATTTTCATACGTTCCATCTTATTTAATGTTTCAAACATTATTTAGCATTTAATATAACAATCATGCACTTTTATTTTGGTGACTCTCTGGCCATATGGACCTGAAAAAGACCTCGACTTCGCCTAGGTCAATATCACTTTCTCGAGTCCATATAATCACATATTCACCTCAACAAAAGTCCATAATTGATAAATGTATGTTAATGTTGCTTGTAGTTTTCTTAGTAAACAAAAACAATTACGTGACTATTATTTATAGTTATCAACTTCACTAAAGCATCATATTTACTATATTATTTACAGTTGTGTACAAACAATTGATCTTGATATTACAAAACAGTTTTCTGCTAAGAAAAAAACCCCATATTCATGTTATTATTTTAACGGTAGCGTCCAGTACACTAATCTATATGATATCAGATACCTATATGCTACGTTTGTTAATGGCTGTTTACCTGTAAATCTATGCTACCTCTTTTATATGTGCGTATGTTATTTTCAATAAATTCATAATAGAAGCTACAATTGTTGAAAAGGGTATATTTGGTATCATAATGTCACAAAAGGGATTTCACCTACATTGTTTGATACAAATGTAATAATTCTTTTTACATTTAATACCAGGGATAAATCCTAAAAGGACGAAATGGATATGTGGTCAATTAAATGTATACTATGTTTGGCCTTCTGCATTTACAAAAGTGTACAAAGAACTTTTTCATATCTTCACATCATTTCTGTTGTTTCTGGTGATTAGTGTACACAATAGATTCATTGACTATGATTTCATGTTAACGAATGTGATCATACTTTTGTAGCCCAATTAAAATATCTATGCTTCACCCCCTTCCCCCTCCTCCCCCTCTGTAACCCATGAGTTCCACGAGTAGAGACGTGATATAATAGCTAGAGCATCATTTTACCTATAAACAGACACTACAGCTTACAAAACATCATTTTCAAAATTAGTTATTTAGGTTAATAAATATTAACCGATATAAACCTTAAAAAAAGTGATAATCAAGTAATGAGTATCACATTTTCAGCTTTGCAACAATATTATTGAACCTTTAAAAGTCACGATTATCATCTGTCGTCCTATGTGAATAACACACAACAGTAATAGGGGAAATTGGCATTTGTTATCTAAATCACGAATACATTTCTGTTACTACAGATGTACTGTTATTAAACTACGTATGTCTCTGATATATCTATGTTAGTATTATGAACATGTATCTTTGTTATACTGATCTACCTTTAAAAATGGCTTTATTGATTAAATATTATTAACCTGACGCTGTATGACACGATTTTGTCTTGAAGGTTGTTAAATTAGACAGGAATTAATATAAAGCTATATGCTGTGAGCACCTCCCAATTAATGTTCGTAGACAAGCTGTGATTTATCTTCGTTAGAGCAGTCTTAGAATTATTATACAGGTAATATATCGACCTACCTCTTCACGGATTGCATCTAAGTCGACAACCAAATAATAATATACAAGGCATCGTTGAAAGTATTACTAATTTGTGAACTGAGTATGGTATTAGAGATAGTTATGTCTGAGAATAGCACAACAACTGATATACATGTCCTGTTGGTGTATGTGGGGGAAACCCAAGGCTTACCGTGGCCGTTCTAATGGATGCGCTGAGGACACACATTATTTTACACATAAAACCATAGAATAAGAATTAAGGATATACCATTAAACCTGCATAAAGGTTAATGATAGGGATTTTAAATCTTGTCTTTCACCAAGGCGGCCGGGGTTCGATTCCCCAATCGGACGTGAAAAGGTATTGGGGCCACCTGCCCGAATATATGAGTTTTCTCCGGGTACTTCGGTTTCTTCCCACACTAAGACCCCCTCGCGCTTACTTCAGGGTCAACAAGAGTGATTGATATAAGTTGAACTAGCTTGTTTCATAATTGTTGTAAAACAAATAAAGTTTATATGAATTTGAAATGTTTGCACTTTTTATCGAAACTACGCAGAAAACAAATATCCTTCTTCAAAAATATAAAGAATATTTATACTGATGTGAAATGTTTTTTTGTTTTTAGATTTTGCGTTAGTGAATTGACAATCCATAGTACAGTGTTGATAAATGCATATTTTAAGCAGTAAGATAGATCTATAAACACGCTGTTTTAACTTGTTTCCAAAACAGTTGTCCCCATGCTTTACATGTGTTTTAACATCAGGAATCGATGATAAGACACCGTTTCAATTAGTTAACACTGTAACTGTTATTGCACTTCACAAAAGGAGCTAGACAACAAAACATGTGAAATGAAAAACATTATACTATATATGTGCAAGAATTCCATTAAAAGACACAAAGCTAACTGCGACTCTACAGGAATAGCAATACCAGTGTAAAAGGAGCGGTTTCTATCCAAGAAACCTAACCCAGGTTCGTTGATCTCGGGCCCATTGGGATCTTATAAATTGACGAACGTGAAGTATGGCAAATGAACATAGACTCAAGGATATAAACTTCAATATGTTTTATTAAA
>JAUMHH010151682.1:0-19232 GCA_032359455.1 Chlamys rubida | reverse complement strand
AGGTTATCTACACACACCTGTCCCAGTACCCAGCCAGTGTTTTAGGGGAGGTTATCTACACACACCTGTCCCAGTACCCAGCCAGTGTTTTAGGGGAGGTTATCTACACACACCTGTCCCAGTACTCAGCCAGTGTTTAGGGGAGGTTATCTACTCACACCTGTCCCAGAAATATTTGGAAACAAAGTGGGATACATTATCAAATGTATTGTGTTTCAAAATAGTAAATCACATAATGTAAAGTAATAAGATTCTGGGGAATTTTATATTCACAATATCTAAAACCACAACCATGTTTCTTTTTAGAAAAGACAAGACACGTGTTTAATAGTTATAAGTAATAAGATTCTGGGGAATTATAAATTTACAATACAAATGTAGCTAAAAACACAACCATATTTCTGTAAGAAAAGACAATACACTTGTTTAATAGTTTTATTACAATTTATTGCTTTTGTGAACTGTAACAATGTTAGTCCTGTATATAAATGAAATTGTAGTATTTACACTATAGCAATACTGCAATGCATAAACTTATATATGTTCTTATTACTCTCATACACAAGTTATTTTGGCATCTGTGATATATGGTAATAGTTCTTATATTGTAAGTATATCCTATTTTTCTGAACTATACTAATAATAGTGTTGTATACATTAAACTTTACACCTATAAATTAATTTCATATAATGAAATGTATTATAGTGTATTATATATAAGGCTAAAGGGATAAAAAAAATAACATAAAACGATACATATAGAATTGTTTGAACGAGTATAAGCGGTCCTATGGACAATGAATCAGATCCATGATGGATGAGGGAAAGTATACTTCGGTCCCACCCCTAAATCACAGAGTAGGTAAATTGTGGATTTAATCACAGGTGTAATATACAGGTATACGCACAGTTAACATTCAAACTGTTCATATGTATATATATATATTGATTACAGGTAAACGTTATACACACACCAACAGTTTGTTTATAGGTACATCAGAAATTGTTCTCGATCGGCACAGGGACACCACAAGATGAATATCGTTTAAATGTGATTAATAAGTATTTAGAGATAAACAACTAAACAATACATAAAATTAAATACCACAATTACATGGTAAGATACGTAGTTTGACTCAGAAATAATTTCAGCACTGTTACATTCAAAACAAGAAATATATTCCACTAACATGAAACATAAACAAACAAACTAAACAAGTAAGGAACGTGTGACCTGTGATGTTATAGAACAACTGTAGAACCTTCTATCACCCACCATGTTTGGTCCCCTCTGTAAATCAAAATTGTACAGTTATGATTTCAGCTCGTATATGTCTTATGTAAATGCCAGTATCAAAATTTCAAATCTGATTTACCAGTAATGTTTTTTTCTAAATACGGTCCAAGATCCCAAAAAAAAAATCAGTTAACTCATTCACCCCCGAAGACGCATTTGAACTCTTCCAATAATAGTCCATTCTAAAATTCCAGGGGTGAATGAGTTAAGGCAAGAATTTGAAATCAGCTGTATAGCTCATGTAAACATTTTCGAATGAAAGAACAATCCTTTGAGACCTCTAGAATACAAAACTTGACCCTGGTTTCTTCCCACTTCTAAGAACTTGACCGGTATCATAAGTGGATTTCACAACCTGGGCTTAATGTACCTTCCAACAATATCCAGTAATATCAAAGTTCCCATTGGAACACAATTATCATGAGACAATTCACAATGTATAAATATATTTATATATAAAACATGCATCCCTATACACAGAGAACAGTACTCCCAACATCAGAATTCTAAGTCTAAGTAAGGTGTAGCACCTTTAACCCTTTCACCCCTATGTAACTTTAGTAGACTCTACCATGCATTGATCTGGAGGAGTCCATTATGGTCTACAGTGGTGAAAGGGTTAAGAAATGTTTTGTTAACCTTTCCACCTTGTCTCGATTCATAACCTTTAAAAAAAATTCCAATTCTACAAAATTGGACTGTAATTGCCTTTATAAAAGGACAGATGTAGAACAATGAAGTAAATATATAAGACATAAATATACGACATAAGAACTTGGAAATAACATATTTACTACCAGTAGTATTGAACCCAATATCCTCTGCACATTCGCATAGTGAACATTATTTCATTTCAAATCAATTTTATTGTGGATTAGGCACATTGTCCATTACATCCATTCCCAGATAGTAAACATGTCATGGGAGTGCATGTACTTTGAAATATCTGTTTTAGTTTCTATAATCATCTATTTCATTGAAATGAACAAAAAGCTATTTAATTGACATATATATGCAATATAAAGATAAAAAAAACTTCAGATTTTTGGTTTAGATAAAATTATCATCCCATATGCACAATACTTTGTCGCAACACATATCCCTTTTTTACATAACACCTACACACAACCTCCAAGTCACCTTTTTGTGTCATTACATTCTCATAAATAAGTGTTTATATTTTTATGAAACAAAACAGCATAAATAAAATACAGATATTTTTTACACCAACGTTTTCAAGACGTGCAAAAAGTTTCCTTGATGCCAGTAAAGTTTCAGCCATTTATGAAAAGTTGTCTTGGTCCCATCAATGTTTTGACATATACACTGTATGTAAAATTGTATCTTGGTCCCATAAAGGCTTAAGACGTGTGCAAAGTAAATCTGGTTTTTGAAAATCACAGTTAGTACTCGTATTGCTTAAACTCTTTCCTAAAATTTTAAAGGAATTAAAACTTAACAGAAATATTTTTTTTGCCATTATGAATATGAAATGCATTATTTATTATAGTGATGAAAAACAGCATATATGAATTGAAAGGATGGATTTGTTGCATATAGTTCATAATAATTTATCAAAAATAGTCATTTATTTTCTTATTCTTTGTAATAGACAACATTAAGGAATAATAATGAGTTGTAAATTTTACATTCAATATCAGAAAAAAACAGCAGTCTTTATAAATGTAAAGCTGTATGATACAAGTAAATTCCGATATGTAATACATCTGGCAAAAGTAAACATGTGGACCTTGCTCTTGTTAGTTAATGAGATCACAATTTTTCGATGTAGAATTTCTTTTTGTGTAAATCAAAATATTTCTGGGATTTTGTCTTCATGGATCCATCTCTATCCAACATTAAATACCAAAGTTGTTTATAAAATTCAGTACTTTTAAAGACAAACACAGAATAACATTGTGTGTTGTTTTATTCGTAAGATATCCAACTTTTAATAAGCAGTTCCTGATACCAGTCATACCAGTCCACCACAGCCCTCATGGCTAAATCCCACTGGTAATGTACAACATTATCCCTCAATACCACTGGTAATGTACAACATTATCCCTCAATCCCACTGGTAACATACAACATTATCCCTATGGAAAGGTGCCACACAATCCTACGGGTAATGTACAGCATTATCCCACTGGTAAGGTGCCACACAATCCCACTGGTAATGTACAGCGTTATCCCACTGGTAAGGTGCCACACAATCCCACTGGTAATGTACAACATTATCCCACTGGTAAGGTGCCACACAATCCCACAACATTATCCCACAATCCCACTGGTAATGTACAACATTAACCCACTGGTAAGGTGCCATACAACCCCACTGGTAAGGTACCACAGACAGAGATTATGCTGTCTTTATCAACGAGACCACTGGCAGTACTTATAGCAAACACAAAATAATATACAATAGTAATGTTTCAGAAAAGTTCTTATCGGTATGCATAGCATATTGTGTGATATTTCATAACATATCAAATATATTATAACAGACAACTTCATATAACAAACCTTTATATCCACAATTCAATATTCACTAGTGTTCTTGTACTGGAATTAAATTGATTCCCTCACAACCTGAGTCACCTCTACTGACCTGCCTGAATGGTTAGCCAGACTATTGTTCATCCCTTTGATACATCAATAATGTAGAGTATATAGAAAACTCAAAACTAAGATGCTGAGTCTGACCCAAACTACCTTATCTACTGTCACTTGTACACTACTGACACTAAAAGCTGCAGACGCATTCATGTGTAAGTGACAAAACTACAAGCACTATGAAACTTCTAGGCCTTTAACAATATGAGAGAATATTTATGTATTAATTAATTGCTTAAACTATCTAAATCCTATATAAAGTCTTAAAAGTTGATTTTATGAACAAAAGCATAATATCTGTCATAAGATCAACTGAGATGAAAAACTCTTGACCAAATGGTCTTTAACCCTTCAGCTAAATATTTAAGAAAACCTAATCTATTGAACACAAACGTTACCTTGGGGATAGAAAGCAATGAAGGTGTGTTCTCACCTGGTCACACCTGAGTCAGTTTGTCTCACCTTTATCACTTGTTCAATCTAACTTGTAATAATACAGGATTTTCTACCTTTAATCATCAACCCGTAGAGTATCTTTCAACTTTCATACTGTATTTGTTTTATAGGTTGTAACTCTGTAGTACTCTGTAGTCATTTATTGTCATATCTTTGTGTGATGTTCCAGTTTTGTTTCAGGCTTTTCGACAACTTGTCACAATGTGCTGGACATTTTGACCCTGTAGCTGTCCTTTGCTAGGAAACACCTCATCCTTTCCTATGTATATCTTAGCCTTGTGGTTCGCTGTAAAGACTACGTATCAGATTTTTTGTCCTTCTTGTGTTTTTTGTGTTCTTTGTGCTCTTTGTGTTCTTCGTGGTCTTTATCCTTCTTCTTCTTGAGGAAACCAAACACACTTCGCCTCTTCCCCTTCTTATCCTCGTCCCCGTGGTCAGCCTCCTCAGTCCCCAGATGATCTGACATGGGTCGGTCTCCTCGAGGGGCTGGACGGGGCCTTGCCTGTAAAGGGAGATAATTATTGTATGCAGAATTAACAGTTTCAATAGCGAATGGCATACTAATGTAACTGTAGGAGACCTGCCTGGAGAGGCTATCCTTTCTGAAATACCTCAATTCAATATGCTTGTAGTGATGAATAATTAATTAAAGCCCTGGACCTTTAAAAATAGGTGGTCTCTCCTGAGTGACATCGCTAAGACATGCTCCAATGTACAAATTCTTGCCGAGAACAACAGGCCTATGGGCCTTAACAGTCACCCATGTGAAATTATTATGATAGACATAGTAACATTTATGTCTATGATGTCAACATTTGATTATTGCTAAAACAATCAGCTTCTGGGTTGGGGGTGTCAGCCTTTTTTAACCCTTATCAACTAAGAATAATGTCTTAAAAGTTTTGTCTTAATCCACTAGTAACTTATAGAATGTCATTTAAAGATTTTGCACTGGGAGTATAAATTATGATCCTTATCATCTATGGGTCTATTGAATGATTCAGTCTGCATGACCCCTAAAGTCACTTGAATGAAGACCTAATAACTTAATTTTCAATGACTTAAGCAAAGAAAGGATAGAGAAAAATTACGAAATAGGGTTATGAAGGTACCACAGAATTTTTAACATTTGTTCTTTCTTAATTAACGTTTACCAAAGAATTAAAGTCCAAACTTACTCTTGGACTCCCATGTTGTACTGGTTGATGGTCTGCAATAAAAAAAGAATATAATCAGAATTCTTTCAAGACAATACCTGGACACATATTCATGTAAAGTCGACATCCTGCTCAAGCATGGATTCTGTGCTTAAACCAGCTTTTTTGTAACTCGCTTTAATCATGTGACATGAGGATAAAGTCAAGTGTAACCTTTGAAAATGTCTTCCTTTACTTCTTCCAAATTACTGACATTTTTTTTTTTTATTAATCTATCGACAAAACAAGTAGAGCTTGAGAACAGAATCTGAGTTTAAGCATGAGAACGGTTTAGTGAATACAGGCCCTAGTACAATTTATAAACCAAATCAGTTTTACAGACCCAGGGAGGTCTACAAACCAAATAAGCTCTTAAAAACAAGGATGATGAAGACATGCTTGCAGATAGTCAAACATTTACATAAGATCTGCTCTGATCATGAACAAACAAAAATGACAACAACCATACGTGTATCTCTTGTGTCTTTCAGATAAGTTAAT
Source organism: Chlamys rubida (assembly GCA_032359455.1). Lineage (NCBI taxonomy): Eukaryota > Metazoa > Mollusca > Bivalvia > Pectinida > Pectinidae > Chlamys > Chlamys rubida. The sequence goes on along the minus strand of JAUMHH010151682.1, from coordinate 13,166 downwards.
TATCTAAACTCCACTTACAGTGAATCTATTATCTATATATATGAGCATCTATCTTTGGTAAGACACGGACCTTGCATCAATTTTGGTAATTAAAGAACTATTTTACACTTGATGAAATCTGAACTTTACATACCCTGGCCATCTCCGTTGAGTTCATCACTTCCATTGTAACTGCGAGGCGTGACTACTGGTGACTGGTCAGATGTTGCCATGACTACAGGTGACTGGTCAGAGGTTGTCATGACTACCGGTGACTGATCTGAGATTGACATACCTGGAGGCGATGCTGCTTCCTCCTCTGCTTGATCTGATACAGAAAAACACTTTGCATATTAGTTAATGGCCATAATTATGAGAAAATATTTATTTATTTATTTGTCTACAAATGCATTGAAGAAAATGGAGGCATAAGGCGAGTTTCAAGTTGGTACATAATTCATACATTATTGCAGGTAAAAGATATAAGTACATTCACCAAAACTTTGTTAAATCAAACCGTGTTGTAGGTTATAGATCTATAGTTTATAACTTCAATAGAAATTTGTTTAATAGATCTATAAATGAACAACTACAAAACTTTAATAGCTCTATAGATCTTTAACAACAGTAAACTTCATTGGCTGCAACTTTTTGAAGTCTTAAATGTACCAAAATCAAGATAAAAATAGAAACAGTTACCATCCTAGTTCTGGAATCCCAACTTACCTTTGACTGCAGGGAATACATTGAAGTATTATTCACAGGTAAATTAAATATGTGTATGGATAAAATGCGAGGTAGAAATTAATCGGGGAAACTAACCAGAAGAAGGATCACTCAATCTACTGGCTGTCCTGTCATTTTGAGGTGTCTGGTAGTCAGTAAACTCCTCCCTGGGACTGTCCTCCTGGTGTGTGGGCTCAGCCTCGGACACTTCCATGGAGATACCAGGTACACGAGGGGAGTCGCCCCGATCAGCCATCTGTCGTACCCTAGCCAGGTCCTCCTCTTTGAACTCCTGAGATTCCCTGTGAGGTGCAAGGGGAGACGTGCTGCGCGCCCGACCCTCGGTATGCTCGGTGTTGGTCATCGCTTCCACAACATCCTCAGAGACCTGAGCAGCTAAAAATGACAAGGATCACGTTAGATACACATTTGTGACACATGACATTATTTGGGTGACTCTATACGATCTGTCCAGGGCACTGTAAAATCAAACTGAACGCATGCAACATTAATGGTGAATATATGAGGAATATATAGGAGATAACTGTATATAAAATATTCATATATAGTATACATTTATTTATCGAAAATATATTGATATTGACATGAACACTTTATTCCATAAAAAAACTTTTTCTCAAAGATAGAAAATCATTCAATAAGAACAGCTATGCTTAATAAGATATGTAGTAATTAGAAAATGATGTATCAATCTCTCTATTATGTACAGTCAATAGTCTTATAATGGGACAATCTAAATTTCAACATCAAAACGAGAGCATTTAAAAGCCTCAGAAATAAAGCAAATTAATGTACACAAAATTGTTAACCCCCCCCCCCGACAGCCAATCAGTCTTGCATGAAGATTCACCTCATTCAACAACCAATTAGACTATAGAATTCACCCTGCTCAAAAGCTAAGCAAAACTCAGCACACCCCTAACGTATAACCCCCCCCCCCTGCTGGTCAACAACCAATCGGAAATGAGGATTCGAACAAACATCTAAGTATTTGTGGGTTGTACTTGTCAAGGAGTGGACCTTACATATCCATCCTCTGCTGACTGTTCTCGAATATTGCTCTATTTCATAAATTATACAGCAAATGATAAAGATTTACACAAATACACTTAAATGAACTGTTGTTTGGAAGGATTATGTACGGAAAATTGAAAATAAATCTGGAGGAGGGGGAAATGAATTGATGTATGTTATTTTGTCAAGGATGGTGGTAGTGGGTAGCTATATAGTGTGTCGTATCATGGGGGCCATGCCCATCAGGTGTTGCATGTCTAATTACCGCAGGATGTGAAGAGGCTGTGGCTATACTGTGATCACAACAGTGTCTAACACACTTTAGCATCAAACCTAGGTGTGCAAGGGGAGAGTCAAACAGTTGTGAGAGTGTATTGAGGGGGCCACGCCTCTCTGGTGTGACATGTCTCTTCATTGAGGGGGTGTAGGGTAACTGTGTAGTGTGATCACGAGTGTCTAACACACTACAGCATAAAACATAGGTGTGCAAGGAGAGAGTCAAACAGAAAGTAACACAATTACATAAAGAGTTCTATAAAAGGAACTAAAACATGAATAATACTCTCTTTGAAACATTTTCTGTTTAATGAATAGCAAGAAGACAATGAAATATCCATTCATATCATGAAAGATTCTGTGTACAAGGTAAGGAATTAGTCAATAAGTGTTCTGCCTGATGGAAATGTAAGACTAACTACATGTAGTACATGCATTGCTTTTTCTGCCTGATGTTGAAGACATTTACACGTTCACTATGTTTGTCAGACAGAAGCAGCTCCATGGCTGATCACTCTACTCCATCCTGAGTCACCACAACATCACAGCAGATAGTATTTATCTCAGCATCAGACAACATTGAAGTGTTTAGTACACAAAATGACTAGCTGTTACATTGTCTAGTATTACCTGTTCAATATGTCCCACCGACATGTAACATTGAATGAGATAGTAAAAAAAAAACCATTCACACCACCTACTGGTGGAAACTGTTTGATGATTAGCCAATCAATATTCAGGACATTGTCATGTGATGTCAACATCAGTGTACCACTAGAATTACTGGGAACTTCCTGTTTCATTGCTATGTTACATCACATTACTAGCATAACATCAAGTTTATATGTGATGCTAAATATACAACAGATGGTTTACATGTTGAGCAATCTTTAAGACTTTTACCATTACAAATGAATTTTACCATTACTGATGAACTCGACCATTCCTGATGACCTTGACTATTACTGATGACCTTGACTATTACCAATGACCTTGACCATTCCTGATGACCTTGACGATTACTGATGACATTGACTTTTACCGATGATATTGACGATTACTGATGACCTTGACTTTTACCGATGATATTGACGATTACTGATGACCTTGACTTTTACCGATGATATTGACAATTACTGATGACCTTGACTTTTACCGATGATATTGACCATTACTGATGACCTTGACTATTAACAATGACATTGACCATTACTGATGAATTCGACCATTCCTGATAGATCCTGCATGATGAAATATGTTGCTGAATCAAATTAATTACTGTTTCTAGTTTATTTACAGTCCTGCAATTCCCACCCATATCCAGATTTAATGCTGTTATATATATGTATAGCTCATGTATAATTCAACAATGACGACAGAGTACTGTAGAAAATCTGTGATACATGTATTACATTAGCCACTGAGTGTGATATCTCAAGGTTAATACGCCCGACAACTATCATGTTATTTACATAAGCTTCAAGCTGTCTTTCAATCATTATTAACGGACACAAATGATTTGGCAAATATATATTTTACGTAAGTGATCATCCTATTTATAAGAATGCATCAAGCATTGAAATCTATGTGACCATGATCTGACCCTCATTGACTGATAGGTATAACAGCATTGAAATCTATGTGACCTTGATCTGACCCTCATTGACTGATAGGTATAACAGCATTGAAATCTATGTGACCTTGCATTGATCTGACCCTCATTGACTGATAGGTATAACAGCATTGACTGACCGTTGCTGGTCTGTTTCCTACTGGACAATGTTAACTGTTAACGTCCTCTATCCTCTAGAAAGCTGGCACTAGATGCAACATTTACAAGTTAGTCAAAAGCTGCAATAAATCAATCTACATCAAATTAATGAATTCAACAGAAGTAAAAAAAGATAATGAAAAGAAGTAAAACAAACTGATGACAATGCCACAGTGTCAAAAAAAGCCAGAAGATTCGGAAAGCCCACACCTGTGTAGCCAGTTAGGTGAGCCACGCAGCATTTCAGACACATTCTATAGCATGCTCATGCATTTCACATAGCATTTGAATTTCTTATACTAATGAATTTCTTTTTTTCTTAGTCATTTTTTGCTTTTAAAAGCATTTATCTTCCATGTAAGGGAATTAGACTTCACAAAGTCTTTAAATATTTATAAAACAATTGTTTCCTTCTTTATTCAAAGAAGTAGATAACACTTATAAATTTGATATTTAAGCAAAAATCATGCAAAACTAAAGCAAATTTGAAAGAACTTCACCGAAATGCAATAAAATTTAATTCAATAAATAAAACCAAAGCCCATTAACCTGCAAAAACAATAATAAGAAGGCTTTTGCCGTTCCGACCACAAAAATTGCCTGAGCATTCTACACAAAGCAGTCTGAAACAGCCTCGTCTCCACAGCAGTACAACTCTGCACTCGTCAGGAAAGACAACTCTATACCACATGATACCTGTAAATATTTCCCTCAACTCTGAGTCTTCCAGCGTCTCATCTTCCGCCCCTAGGTATAAAATCAGAATATTTACAGTTTGCTCATCAGTTTATGAAAAATGATTTCTAAAAAAGAATAAACCAGCAAATATTTTTAAAAAATTCATGATGATGACAAGAAGAGAAAAGAGAAAAGAAAAAACCCATTAAGCTCAAGCATAGTCAAGAAAATAATTTTAAAATGCATACTAAGGAATGATTTAGAATTTAGTAAAAACTATCACCCTGCGATTTAAAATTAAAAAGACCACATTTTAGAACTTACTTCCCATACAAGTATGTATATTACAACCTCACTCTAAAGAGATAACACATTACATTTAATTATAGCTGCAATATTATGCAGAGCAGTACTTTAGCTAGCTATAGGCTGATGATACGTTGGCAAAACTACATCTTCTGTCAAATGATAAAACTGTTTCTCAAAAGTATTGCTTTAGAAATCCTTTCTTTATCAAGTTGAGGATATCAAGAGTGGTTATACTGTTAGAAATTACATAATTACCATAATAGTTTTCCACATTTTTCAATAAAGCTTTTCAGCAAGATCAAGAGCACTCTTGTCCACAGTTCTGCTGTGAATGTTTACATATTTTTGCGAGTCTTGTTTACAAGCCTTAAGATAATGATATTACTTCCTAGCATTGCAATGCTCAAGTTAACATTCAGACAAAAATGCATGACATTCAGAAAATAAAATTTATAAAAAATGTACGTAACAGGAGTGTTTGGTGACTTGCTCTAGTACCTAGATAAAAGATCACACGATGTAACCGAGTTATATCAAGGCATGCTCCAGGGGTACTAGTACACCACAGATCACACGACGTAACCGAGTTATATCAAGGCATGCTCCAGGGGTACTAGTACACCATAGATCACACGACGTAACCGAGTTATATCAAGGCATGCTCCAGGGGTACTAGTACACCACAGATCACACCCAACAACTTCTATAGAGGTCAAGGGTATGTGTTGTCCTCGCTGGAGTACTTCTAGTAATCACCAAGATACTGTGGAATGTCATGCCATCTTTCTCTTATAAAAGATAGCAATTAGCCGAGAAATTCTCCAGATATATGGAACTTCATACCAACTCAAAATCATAGATAAAGGTATTTGTCTTCGCAGTTTACAAAATACATCAATTAAGTTTACGAGCTCTTTGTTTGTGTTATTCTGTGCAGGACTCCGGGAAGCCAAGTGTTTGTAGACATACATAAGGGAGGCGGTTTACGTAACACTACACAATTTACATCACAAAACATCACCTGACAATAGTAGTAACACTCACAGTAGCAGTTTTATGTTAAACAATTATCATTAACAAGTTAAACATTCTTAATTGAATTAATGATAGCTGTGGATTCAGTTTGAGGTCATCTCCTTGACCTTTAAACTATGACCTCAAACTTAGTAACCTGATGGAATATGTCATATTGGAAACAAATCTCGACACCATTTCACTTTGAATATTATGATATCAAAAACATTCATCAAAGAAGTCTTGTTACAGTATATATTTTATGTTCATTACTCCGTAAGTCAACACAAACGTTTGACCTTGACATCACAATGGTATCAAATAGACCGGTGTTATATATAGAGAGATATGTTAATTATTGGAGAAGACTGGTATTTCCCTGGAGACATCCTGGTAAACTGCTGAGTGACGATGAATGGACAAAACACATAAAAATGACAAACACAAAGATTAGCGCAACAGCTGAATCACGTATCCCCTTAAATGTGCATCTATCATGACTGATAAACAAAGTATCAAAACTTTAAATCTGAATTTTCATAATTGAACATGAAATCTTATAGTCACTGCTATATTCAAAATTGAGAGGATAAAATGTTCGTCATACAGGATAAAAGTTCTGTAATCCAATGGAAAGTTCTCACATATTATGTAAAACTGTTCCAGTGTCGATTTTGGGTACTAATGGTATGAAACACAAAATGTTCGTGAGTATTTTCTTTCGTTGTTTATAGCCATTTGTGGTACAAACTTCCGTGGATACCCGATATAAAGACACAGTAGTCAAGTATATCAATCAAATTTTGTTGTACAGTCTGTATTTATTTTCAAGAATACATAAAAACCACGAAAACCATGAATTTTTCTTCACAGCGGACATTTCATGTTAAAGGGTATATTACAGAGGAGTGTTATGTGATAAGGGAGGTAATTAACCCTTTTCCTATATGACCAACAACTATCCAAGTATCAGTATATATAGTTTTTGCTCACATTATTACAAAATAAATTGACTATAAACTGGTACAGTAAGAGACAGCACATTCAGGGATAAAGTGTACAGCACTGTTGCTCTACTTTAGAGATGAATGCAGAGCTGTTGACTGTGTGCTACACAGAAAACCTGGCTACACAAAGATTCAAAAACATGGCAAAGTGAAAAAAGCAGGGAAAATGCAAAAAGAGTCCTGAGAATACAAGTGAATATAAGTCACCTCCAATATGCCCATCGTAACAGTCATCCGCCTGATCAGAATTATGAATGAATTCCGACTCTGTGTGCATGGGCAACTGAGCTACAATGGCCATAAACAAAAGGAAAATATCATGAATAGTCATTAATGTATAACTAAGATAGGCTTTGCGATTAATTGATTTATACATGATGATTAAGAATAAAGATTAAATGTATACATGTATATGAAAGGTGATGGTTATATTATACATGTACATACATGATTATAAATACTGGATGTTTACTGGAACATCAGTCCTTTTAAAGATTTCTCAGTTGTTTTCAATTCATATTTTATCTTTAAATAGTTAATGAGTTCAGAGTTCAGTAACATTCCCTTTTACAGCTGTGAATGTATATAGTCAGGTCTAATCAGAGGTATGTACATGTATATAGGGTTACATATTTGTGTGTATATCAAACACTAAAAGAATCAAAACTTTTATTACTATTCAATAAGCTTCACAAAGTTAAAAAGTTCCAAGCTTTTACACATTTTCCAGACAGTATAATGTTTTGACTAAGATAATATTATCTAAATATGCAAAGTCCCCTTATGTATACTTATATCACCCCCTATGCTATGCTTCATCCTCCTTCCCTACCTGTATGAAGTCCCTCCCCTACCTGTATGAAGACCCTTCCCTACCTGTATGAGACCCTTCCCTACCTGTATGAGACCCTTCCTTACCTGTATGAAGTCCCTCCCCCTACCTGTATGAAGACCCTTCCCTACCTATATGAGACCCTTCCCTACCTGTATGAAGACCTTCCCAGTACCTGTATGAGACCCTTCCCTACCTGTATGAAGACCCTTCCCTACCTGTATGAAGACCCTCACCTAAATTTGTACCAACATTCCGTATGAACTCTCCCTTATACAAGTATGAAGCATAACAAAAACAAATGCCAAAGTTTGAAGGTGTTTTTATATGATGAGGACTACTTCTATATATATTTCAAATTTTTATGTTTCTAAATACTGTTTTGGTCTCTAAATGCTTCGTATTGTTTCTAAATACTGTCTGATGTCCAATTACTAATCCATTTCTAAATGCTATCCCTCAAATGAACTGCAAATGTGAACCAATTACTTTTCAGAATCTACTGATAATTGAAAGTTAACAGAAAGTTGTAACACAGGTTAAATGTCTCCAACAACGGCTTAATAAGCACACAAATTAGTGAGATATATATAAGGTAAGCATGTATCATATATAAATATTGGTAAGCAGGCAGTCAGAGTGTTATTAATTATATAGCATTAAACAGAACATCACCTGCAAAATCACAGATGTAATAACAATACCGGGAAAAGACATGATTATCTACATATATCCACAAACCAGTCAATATTTTGGAATGTTTGTTACCTGCAAAATGGCTGACTTTAGACAGCCAATCGTTCATTTCACCCTGATTCCCTGCCTCCAATAAGAATTCAGCACCATCTTTGAGTCGTAGTCGGAATACATTTTTCTTTTTGTGGTAGTCTCTAGCAGCCTCACAATAGGCATTGTGTATAAATAGGGACGGAGCACAGGGTACTTTCTCCAGAGAGGCTGAAACACGATCAGGCAAGGTCGCATAAGACAGGTTGCATAAGACAGAAAACATAACAAAATATCAAAGATAAACAATGTAACAAAAGGCTATTTCACATAGACAAACAACAAACAAACAGTCTAGATTACTCAAGGTCGTATGACAACATCAAGGTCAAACAAAGTCCTACTGTAGCCCTGCAGTCTGTATTCAGAGACCACACATGAAGTACAGTAAAGTGGGCTTTTATTTTGTGCGATCTACTAACATGAAAATAACTGCAAGGAGGAGTTTTAAAAGTGGTGTCTGACACAAGTGGTGTTAATCAGGTGGTCTCAAGGTCACACAAGGTTACGTTACAACATTGTCATAAGAGGTGACAACATACCACCGGACCATGTAATGTTTACATCACCTCAGTACCACCGGACCATGTAATGTTTACATCACCTCAGTACCACCGGACCATGTAATGTTTACATCACCTTTTTAAGTGCTAACACTACCACTGAGTTCATCTATCACTCAAAAACTAATAAACATCCTAATATTTCAACATTCAATTGACACGAAATACTCAAGTTTAAGTCAAAAACTTACACACTGAATTTAAATAAATAGCACTTGTTGAAATTCTTTCCTCTCGTCTCACTTGCACACAAACATACAATGGCTAAGTATTATTACTTACCCTTTCGTAAACAATAATAGATTATCACCATAATTCCAAAAAGTATTTTCAGTACATTTTGATCACAAAACAGTAAAATTTAACAATACTCATTTTCAATCAATATTGTAGCTATCTGATCTGCATGTCTCAAAATAAAACGAATCAAATTTCAGATAAGAAACAACATTAGTTTGATTTGAGATATATTACCAATAATCAATTAAAATCTTCATAACAGAAATACGTCTTACCTTCTTTGTCTTTGAAAAATGCCATGATTTGTCCATATAATACCGTATACATAGACTTCCACGACCGTATTGTGGCTTTTTTACCACCAGTTTGTAATTCCTGTTTTCGCTCTAAAATTCCTTCAACTTCAGCAGGGGGTAAATTATCTGGAAGTTTATATTTATCCTTAAAACTACGTGTACGTCTTCGAAGATTAAAACTAGGAGTCCTCTTTTTCTTATCTTTTCCTTCATCCTTCAGAGTGTCTACACGTCTCTGTTTAGGGCTAAGCTGAGGTGACCGCCCGGCCATCACCTGTTGGTCAGCCACACCCAACATCTCTGGAGGAGGGGCATCTGGCAGTGTTGGAGCATCGGGCTCATCATTGTCATTTTGAACTATTCCTTCCCCTTGTCTAAATTCGTAAGCCTTTTGTAGCACTGGTGGAGGAGAGCTGGCCCCGTCAGTACGAGACTTGAAACTAATCGCTCGCCGTACCTCCTTTCCACCACTCTCCTTGTCACCCTTCTTATCTCCCTTGTTTTTCTTTATACTATGTGAACGACCAATCAAATTCTTCACAGTGTTACGGTCCAACTTGTCTTTGTCACTGTAAAACATCAAAACAATCATTTAGTTGAAGATTCAATATTTGGAGATTAGGTGTCAGATATATATCCTCATATCATGTACTATTAGTTCAAAATAGGAAAACTTGTTAATACAATTTATATATATACTGCAAGTGTAGAATGACTAATTTTGCAGTTTTCTTTTCTTACAAACTCACAGAGTTTATTTCATGCTGGAGGTACTATTGAATCAAGAGGAGCTGGGATTTACATGTGGCATATATTTTCATGCTGCAAAAAACACTACGAAAAATGAAATATTCACAACAAAAATGTACAATACAGATTAAATCTTGTGTAAGTTTTCATGCTTCTTTGTTTATAAGTTATCATTCAAAACCCATGAAATTTTCTATGAGCTTAATCTTGTTGATTCCTGTTTTGGTTAAATTTGTTGATGTCCTAACAACTTACTTATCATCCTCATCTGACGAGTCATCACCAGCACTTTTCTGTCGTCTGAGGAGGACATCCCGAGCCTTCCTCTGTTCCTCCTCTCGTTTCCTCTCCTGTGACAAAAACACACCTATTTAGTACTCTAACTCACATTTCATCCCATCCTCTGTGTAAAGGAGGATGTTTAAACTGTTATTAGTTCTACAAACATCTGGAAGTGATATTGATGATCAATTACTGAAGCAACCAACAAGTAAAAAGCTCTGTTAAATAACACATTAAACATCTCCAGCCGTAACTATATAGCTGCTACCGGGTAATTCAGACAGATGATGGAAAAGAGCAAAGTTTATAGATAGAAGATGAAAGAACTTGCAAAGCATATACTGTTATATTATTTCATCTATCTTCAGAAAATTCCAATACATGTAATGAAATAGGATGTTTTCATGCTGAATTACTTCATGAAGCTGCATGTCCCATTGCAGACAAAACACTAGAGTCTCCACTGTAGTGTTTTCACACATAGAGTAACCTCCCCTTAAAGCTCTCTTTGGATATAACTATAGAGACTGGGTTTGGGTCGCTGATCACGTAGATCAGTTGGTTAGAGTGACCTTATTCACAGTGGCTGGATGTCTGGTCAGTTTGAATCCCTGTGTGGCCTTCCATTTTGTCTCTCAAAACATTTGACTATATTTTTCGTTCATTTCATCTTTATTATTTTTTTCATAAAAGTTCCGCAAGGTATTGGTTTCTATTCAGAAATGATTCATCAAAGCTAGAGTCATGCCAGAAAATATATTCCAATTCCTAGTTACAGTTTTGGCAATGGTACAGTGATCCTTAAGATAAAGTTGCTGTGAGAATTCAAAGTTATTGAAACATTGTGAAAACAAAATGTATATTATTTTTTTCTTTTTTAAAATTTTAAATCCATGCATTCTCTATTTCAGCTCTGACTTATCACTATGACAACAGATATAGCCTTCATGCAAGCTGAACTTGAAAACATGTAGCACTAAAGCACAGAAAGTTGTGTTAAAATTCTAATTCATTCAGCTTTGTAACAAAAACAGAAGGCTAGTTTTTCATCAAATTAAACATTTTTCTTAAACTTTGAAAAATACATTGTTTGAACACTTTTGTAATGTTTATTGTAAGTTGTTATTTAACAGCACTAGATTACTTTTCAAATTCTGTAAGTTGAAAACATGCATTTAATTATCTCTGAAGTGTCTTTGTGATTTGGCCTTCTAATTGTATTATCAATAAGTTAGATGTTATTCATTTCTCTACAATAGTTAATAAATAAATCATCGGAAACAGACTTTCTGTACGACAGTAAACACTAACTAGTAAGTAGACTCGCCACACTTGATATTGGAACATCAATGTTAAAGAAAACGTGAAAAAAAGTGAAGCTCAGAATGAAAATATATGGTAGAAAGTAATTACATGTAACTTGACATGAAAACTTTTACAACATCTTTCAAGCTAAAAGCTGATTTAGCAACAAAACAGGACAAACAAATTATTGTACATAAAAAAATTATGTTGCAAAAAACACATATCAAGCAAAAAATCAAACATACACTCTGCACAGTCTGCAAAAAAAAAAAGGTCAAGGTTTGTCACCAAATGAAACCAAGCATTTCGATAAATCTGTGATAGTCAGCTAGTTACAAAACATTATAAACTTTATAGCATCCATTATGCAATCTCCAATTTTTCATGTTCTGTAATGAAGTTTTTATTCAGTTTATTCCATTCCTTTTGAGAAAGAAAATGATTATTATATCCTATTCTTTACTCCCAAAAAATAACGATCATCCAAGATCGAAAATGTCTTCAAAATATGTCTCATTCTTTCAATTACTGTTGACCACGTGTTAGAAAGTGCACATCTACTTTTTCACACGCAATATAGCAAACACCACACAAACTCATAGCACAGAGGGGAGACATTTATCATCACATTGTTTATAAGCAATTCATTTAATGTTTATGATTATTATACCTTCATGAAAAACTTGTAATCTGATTGGTCGAGAAAACTATCATACATACGATAAAATAAATACCAGTCATGAAGGACGACATTGCATATTTTCACCGAGGAAACATTGTTTACTAAGGCAAAAATGCGACTTTTTGATTTGTTGTGTAAGGTCACCAGCCTCTGTGTGGCCAAATAACACTGTGTAAACTTCCGTATAGTCCTACCAGAAAAGTAGTTATTTTTGTCAAAGCATGCTGTTTTGGTGGCTTTTTAAACATTTACATTGCAGTACATTATCTACACTATTGGTTGTCTGCTCGAAGGGGTTTGTTCACAAAACATCAGAGAAATACCCAAAATTAGTAACTGTTTGTATATATAGCACTATTGAAGTCAATAAACTTTTATAAGCAAATTAATGACTTTTAACTGGTATTTAAACAAAAAATATGAGGTCTAACAAGGTGTTACAGACAATTTACCAGGGGCTACAGACAGACAGACAAAATACCAGGTGTTACCACAGAGAATTAACTAGGGGCTACAGGCAGACAGACAAAATACCAGGTGTTACCACAGACAATTAACCAGGGGCTACAGGCAGACAGACAAAATACCAGGTGTTACCACAGACAATATACCAGGTGTTACCACAGACAATATAC
>JAUMHH010151660.1:0-19238 GCA_032359455.1 Chlamys rubida | reverse complement strand
TGACGCTTGTAAGGCAACCTAATCAATGCACTTCTTTTACACTAATATGGGCTACAGATTTACGAGGGTGGCGGGTTCGAAGCCCAGTGACGGCACTATCTTTATCACTATTTCTCGTCCTACTACATTAGTAAAGCAAATATGTGTATGTGAGATATTTTGTTGTAATGAACCACTGTGATTTGGGATAACATTTACTGGTTACAGTATTAAGTTTATTACTGAAATTGGTATAAAGTAAAAGAAACAACACAATTTTATTTTAGGTGTAATGATCTACTGATGTTTGACTGGGTAATGATATGATGGATGTTTTGAGGCCCCAAATTATCCATATTGGCGACCGTTGCTACAGGAAAAATCCATCACTACATAGGGATGTAGAGGCTGACGAAGAGGAGGATTACAACGGTGAATATATCTTATCTGTTATAAAATATTAATCTTCAAGATTTTCTCCTGACAAAGGGATAGGCACATGTACAAACTACATGTTGTTAGCATATGATGCCAATTTAATTACATGCAATAGGAGCTCGTAAAATGCACGGCCAGACCAGGATTTGAACCTGGGACCGTCCAAACTCTAATGCCAATTGAGCTACCTGGTCGCTGACATTCAACCCAGTTCTTCTCCATTCCTCCCTCCTTTTTCTAAGTTTTCCCCCTGGAGACACAGCTATTTTACAACCAAGATTTTGGTTTCCCTTTGCCAAGCATTCACCCAGTACTTGAAACAAGCATTGGCAAGCTTTCCAATTATGTAATAGGAGCAGAAAAATGCACAACCAGACTGGGAATCAAACCCAGGACCATCTAAATCCTAGACAAACGCTCAACCAATTAAGCAACCCAGTCCAGTTCCACTTTATATGTGAGAAATAGTTTTCTATTTGCAACTCGATCATACTAAACTGGACCCAGGGCTTCCTTCCAAAATAGATTTAGAATAAAACAAATGTTTACTATACAGACGTTTCTCAGTTGAAACAAAGGACATTGTGACAACCAATAAAAATCTGTTTTGAGGAAAAAATTATTTTCAATACAGTTATTTGCAATGAGTCGCAGATTGGTAAATAAATAATAATAGTGAAGTGTAATTATTAGACTGAACAATGCAAGTTGGTACGATTTGTGCTTCATTCTTTTGTATAATAAAATACAGTTAAACAGATTTGAAGCCATGGTTGTGCTTTATCATCATGGTTAAACATCACTTCATGTATCTCTGGATTTATCCTGTCTTTTTACCTTTATGTCTAAATAGCAGATTTTTTTTCAGAACCAGTAGAACCTGTTGACTGTGGTTGGAATGATGAAATCTGCGACTTTCGAACACCAATAGAGGAAACAGACAGTGGATTCCTGTTGTCACTAGATATTCCTAGTGCTTTGTTCAAACACATCATCGGCAAGAAAGGGGAAACACGACGTCGTATAGAAAATGAGACACGTACCCAAATTAGAATTCCAAAAGCAGGACAGGAAGGACCAATAGGTAGGACAGCATCCTGTTTAGATAGTGCAAGGCTTCATAGACAAGAAAAGGAAATATTGTTTAGGTCAAGGCCACCAGTATGTAGAGCAAATGCTCAATATAGTCAACAATACCCGAGGGACAAGGTCCCTTCAGACAAGTAAAATAGATTGGACAAGAATCATTTAATAGAATTACTTATTAAGACTCAATACATATTTGACATTACTACATACCAGTAAGACTAAAATTCAAATGATTGGACAGAAAAATAAAGGACTGGGATCAAATTATAAAACACAATGCTCATTGTATTAACAATTTACTGGGGTCAAATCCCATAGGATAAAGCACCATAGACATCTGGAAATAACCATGCTAACCCAACAGATAAAATAACAAGGACATAAAGCAATACTCTGTATATAGGGCACCAGAACCATTTATACTATCACCACAGTGCCAGGTGATTTTAGAAATTAATTGGCATCACATGTACAGTATGGAACTTTGGTTTAGTTTACCCATATAACGAACAATTCCTTGTCATTTAATGCCACACAATGTACATAGCAATGCAGAACCCCTAATTTATATAAACACGTAAAATAGCTCTTCTTGAAAATCAAACCATAGGCAATATTTGATTAAAACAGTAAAGATGTAGTCGACTTGAGAAGAGGATTGTGTTTCAGAAGTAGGCTTAATCTGATGTCATACAACACGTTCCTTAAAGATGGATTTCTCATCATGCTTGAAGTCACTGATTTAATGTTGCAGTGATTGTTGGAGTTGACAAGAAAGGAATAATTTCCGCCAAAACTAGAATTGACGTAATTGTCAGCACTGCCCGCCAGAAGGAGCAGTTCACCCACTTCCTTTCTATCCCGGTTACAAGTGCAAAGATAATAGAGAATTTCCTGGAATTTAAAGATGATGTTTTACGGGAGTGTGATGGGGTGAGTGTTATAGTTAAACTTACAAACTTCTCCTACACTTTTGATCATACATTTAAATATTGTTTATTAAATATTAATTTTCTGTATGGAAAATATATTTTTTCTCTCAAAAAGAGTGATTATTTCTCCCTTGAACTAAGTGTTATTAGCTATTTTCACATGAAAAACAATTATACTAACTTGCATTACCTATATTATTGCAGGTACGTTTTGTCCATCCCCCCCATAACTTGAGTAAAGATAATTCCAAATATGTTTAATAATACTGTGGGAAATTTACAAATTTTACAGTTTTACTATCACTATACTTGGTGAACAAGAAGACATATTTACATGTGATTTCTTAGTATGAATCATGTTTTTTTACTGTAATGGCTTTCATTTTTAATAGGACCGAGGAATTGATTCCACAATATTCCAGAAACAAGAGAAGTTGCACCTGACATTAGGGACGCTAGTGCTTCTGTCAGAGGCCGAGATTCAACAGGCACTAGACGTTCTCCAACAGTGTCATGATGACCTTGTCGGGTAAATTCTGTGTTTAACGAGGGCAACTGCTGTTTATAGTAAATCCTAGATTTTTTCCTGTTACCGATTTCATTATTTCTTGAAGTAATCCTGTTGCTTTTGTAAGATAGTCTCTGCAATCAAAATTGTACTGTTATTAGTTAAGATAATGAAAACAAAACTGTTATGATACATTTATTGTTGATGCAGTGACCAACACATTCTTCCAGAATGATATAGGTATATCACTGTATTAATGGTTTCAACTATGGAGTGGGATACAGAGACATTCATAGTTCTGATGAGGTGGGAAAATAGTCAAAATATGAGGTATGTTGCTTGAAGAAGGATATATGTCCAAGTATTGGGTCTACACATCTCATTTGCTTGGATCTGACACCTTATTGGTTCGAAAAGAGTATTTATATCCTTGAATATTAACAAAATTTAAAGTCACTCTTTTCTTCTTTTTTTTGGAAAAGTAATCAAGTGTCTCTTTACAAGGTCATGACCTTGTGGGGTAATCAAGTGTCTCTTTACAAGGTCATGAACTGTTGTTATATTTCAGCCCCATTCTGAAGGGTCAGCGACTAGGCCCTCGTATTCAGGGTGTTGAATACATGAATGATGATCCTAGCTGTGTTGATGTTCTCTATGCTAAATTGGAGCCGGGAGAGGATCTGGACAAGTTTGTATTAATATATAGCATCTTGTCATTCCTGAAGTTTTAGTGCTAATTGTAATTTCTTAAGTTAATGCTAATACAATGCAATTGATTCTTTTAAAATTCTGAACAAAAAACTAACAAAAAACCCACATAAAAAATGAAGACAATTAAATATTTTCACTTGAAATTTTCCTGTTGTCAACTTGTAGTTCTATTCATGAAAACTATTTTACATTAATTCTATGGGATCTGTATGTCACAGCTGGAGCAAGGTAGTTGGTTTTCTTGTTTTATATATTGTTGAATCTAATTAGTTTGGATATACTGTAACAGATATTTGATAAACAGCTTTTCAGAAGTTATGGATTTATAATGGTAAGATTTGATGTAAATATTTATATGTGACAGGTTACAGATCCTTGTGGACCGTATTGCTGAGAAGTTCAGCATCACTGGATTAATACAACAGTCCTACAGCTCCGTGAAACTTCACATTACTATCATGAACACACTGATGAGACGCGACCCTACAGGAGCCGCAGTACCTCGACCCCAAGATAGAAGGTCACGCCCAAATGATCAGAGGGATCAGCGAGGATCACAAAACAAGGAAAGGGAGTCATTTGATGCAACGAGTGTGCTCAAGGTTAGTTTTATAAACATGGTCGTTCTCTGAGTCATTTTTGTCATTGGTTTTGAGGTCAATTTTGTAATGGTCAGTTTTAATTGGTCAGTAGAGGTTCCTCAAGGTCCGTATTAGTGAACCCATGGCATACGGTGATATCTGCTAAATGACCCGCATCATTAACCTATTACCTGCGACCAACTTACATGTATGACTCAACTTATGTCATTCGCAAATGTTTTTTTGTCGTACATGACTATTTATTTAAAGAAACATGTCTTGAAATATTTGTCTAATTTAGGGTGTAGGGTCTAGTTTCAAAAGCAGAATAACACATAATGCTTTTACCTCAAGGGATGTGATGGCCTGTACGTAGCAGCAGTGCAGTAAGAGTTGTGCCCCTTGATCTGTATTCCCTCTCAAACAAGAGCGGTGACTAGAATAATAGAAATGTAATTTACGAATCAGTTTCAAGGTATCGTTTGCAGTAAGTGTTGCCAAGGTGATTGATACATTCATAACGTTCCCCTAATACTCCTGGGACTTGAAATATATACATCTTGAATGAACCAATAAAGTGTATACTATCCTGTAATTGAAATGTAATTTCTAATTGCTGTGAAATTTCAATTAATAAATAAACTAAAAGTTCTCTCAAGTAACGCTGTATTGTAGAAATCCTTCTAAAAAATCAGATGTGTCGGAAAGGTTGATGTTCTTTATTTAAATGTGTTGAAGTAAATATTCAGATTTGTATGTAACATGTCTCGGCACTCTGCTGGATTAGGAATAGAAGTGTTAATGTTGTTTATCTTAGGTTTGGATCTACATGTGCATTATTAGGAACTGTTACTTTAGAGCTTGTATAAAATCCCTATCAGTGATTATTCTATTTATTATTTTTAAATATACATTTTTACAGAAATTTGGAGAATTTGACTTTGGTGAACATCAAATAAGAACAATTCACCTGTCCCAGAAACAAGGTGTGGCCAAGGATGGTTACTATGGTTGTGCTGGGTCACTTCTGTTACCATAGCTACCAATGGACCTGTTACAGACATTGTAACACGGTTAGACTGACATGAATATCTTAGAGAAAATGACAAATTATTTGAAATTGAAATTGAAGAATAAATGTATAATTTATTTGACTCTTTGCGTTCTGTTTTTATGAGGTGATGGTACTTGAACTTGTAACACTTTTTTCCCTAGAATGCATTTTGTTGTGATAAAGAATACAGAAAAAACAATTATCTGCATGGAATCAACATCATCACCATCAGGAATTATTACTATGTGTATACAGTGTATTATATATTTGACTTGAAATGTTACCAAGAGATAAAATGGCCATCATCAGATAAAATTATTACATTTCGGACAAAATTGTTTCTGTTATATCAAACTGGGATATGAGGTCCACAGGGCTTGTATCATTTTCCTGAATGTTCTTGATTTTAATTAAACCAAAGAAAGAACTTTTCTCAAAGGCTAAAAAGATTATCTCACTAAGTTTGGTTACAATTGTCTTTGTAGAAATTCAAAGAATCAAAAAATGTTTACACTAAATAGAGGCTAGTACATGTACTAAAATGTTAGATTTTGTGAACCTAGGAATATATATCATGACAAGATTGAGGGCTTTATGCATGCAACTGTCCTCAAAACCCTGGTGTTCTGATCTCAATACTCTTATCCTCTCGGCACACCCCTGGAATATGTCATGACAATATCGAAGGCTGTTTACCCGACACCTTGCAGATGATACAGGTAGACAAATTGGATGTCTTTGATGAAAATTGATGGAATCGTTCTACGGTGTCACGGTACAATTGACAGACATTAAAGTTTGGTGTAGCTCCTCTGTAATCTTCAACCTCAAGCTTTGGTTTTTGTAGTAACATATTCCAGAAATGCTGAGAGGATTGAGAGGGGAACTACTTTATATAGGTAAAAATAATGTATACTTAACAGCATGATCACATGTCTGGAGGGTTTGATGGTCACAATTGAGTCTGTTACACATCTGTACTAGTGTCATTCATATTTGGTAGGGCGGGTGGTCGGGCGGGTGGAGCAGTAAATAACACACTTGCCTTTCATCAAGACGGCTGGAGTTCGATTCTCTGATCGGAGGTGAAAAGGTATGGGGTCACCTGCGCGACCACGTTGGTTTTCTCCGGGTACTCCGGTTTCCCCCACATTAATACCCCAAGTGCGCTAACATCCGGGCCAACAAGAGTGATTAATATAAGTTGAACTAACCTGTTTCATAATTGTTGTAAATGAATAAAGTTTATAATGTATTAGTAGATTATCATGTCCAGTTAATATACCGGTAGGTATATGTACATTATATGTACTTATATCAGTCTGTGCAGGGAGGTTCCTTTTTAAATCTACTAGAAAACAATATTTGTGATTTATCAATCTTTTTTGAAACGTCATCCTGAGAAGACCTCTTAGATATAGATTATGTAGAAGCTAAACTAAATGGATATTTACAGTTTTTAGGTCACCCGGGTCAAAACGCTGAGTGAGCGAATGCTGTAGTGTGGTGTCTGTCGTTCGTCAAGCATCAACCTTTTACTTTAAGCGACGTCTTGTTAATATTTAAGAGGCATATAGTCATGGTATGTGGCCAGTAGCATGATTAAATGTAGAGCTATAAAGTTTGTTCAAAAGAATGACTTTCAATCATAATTTTGAACAACATCTTCTGAATAACCAAAAGACTTAGGGTAATGATATTTCGCTAGTAACATGCTAGGATGAAGGGCTATCAAGTTTATGAAAATATATGACCTTCACGGATATTCAAGGCCATGGGTGTCAAAAGTGATGAAAAACCAAGATGCCTACAGTAATGATATTTCCTTGCTGAGACGAAGAGCTATCAATACTTTCAAATGTCACAGGGGCAAATGTGTTGATAACATTAAAACAAGTTCTTCTCAATAACTAAAAGGCCAAGTCTGATGAGATTGGGTCAGTGACATGCTGGGATTAAGGGTTACCCAGTTTGTCAAAATGAATGACCATCAGCTACATACAAGGTCACAGGGGCAAATATGTTGATAACCTTTTCTGATAAATCAAAATGCCCAAATTATATTTGGCCAGTAGTTTGTTGGGATGACCGTCTATCAAGTTGTTCAAATGAATGACCTTCACCCATATCCAAGATCACGCACACCCATTGTGATCAAACCTTTATGCTACTTCTTCTGAATAACCTGGGGTGTAGGGTCATGATATTAGCTAGAAGAATGACTGGATGAGGAGCTGTCAACTTTGTTCGAATAATAAACCTTGACATTGATCCTTATTCAAGGTCACAGGGGTCAAATATGTTAAAACCTTCAAAAGCCTTCTTTTGAAAAACCAAGTCAGTTAGGGTGACGATATTTTGCCATTAGCCTGTTTGGTTTAAGGGCTATCATATTTGTTGAGTTAATGACCTTGACACACTTTCAAGGTCACAAGGGTAAAATTTGTTATAACCTTTCAATAACTTCTGTATAACCATGAAACCTAGGGCCTGTAGCTTAAGGGTGTAAAGTGTTATGAAGTGTGTGATCTGCATGAATGACCTAGACCAACTTTGGTGGTGAGATTATTAGTATGTAACGAAAATTTCAATGAAGATTTTTAAATTGTTGGATACCAAGTAATTAAATCTTTCAACATATACTTGTAATGTACAGAATATCAATACTCGGCCTAGGAATTCAGCCTGTAGATACTCTGATGGTAGTATATAAGAAATGATGAACGTATGAGCAATACCGGCCCATTGAGCCTCTTGTTAATAACATCCACATTTTGCCAAGCCTTTATATTTTATATTTTATACAGCATGAAATAAGATTCTGTCTAAGCCTGTGATAACTTGGGAGTGCCATGAACACACTTTCCATGTAAAACAGCAATAAAAAACTTTAATATGTTGACAAATGACTGATAAATCAGGTTATAAAGAAAGGTTTTTCCAAGAAATCCCAGAATCTAGTTTTTTAAATGGCGTTATGTTACCCGACAACCCTAGTTATTTAAGTCCATAGCGTGATTTACGGCATCCTTGATGAAGGCTTGTTACCACACAGCAGTTATAACATCTTATCTTCTTATAAAAAAAACGCTGTTCATAGTATTTTCATTCCCAGGTACAAACAGACAGCAATAGACTGTACCAGACACCGAGTAGGAGTCTGTTGTTTCAGCATTACATAACATATCCGGACTCGCTCTATTGGTGGTCTGTGTACTATTATATCTGTATCAGACACTGGGTAGGAGTCTGTTGTTTCAGCATTACATAACATATCCGGACTCACTCTATTGGTCGTCTGTATGTTTAGTATGGCAAGCCAACTGAACATTTGATGCATAAAAGAGATATCTGTATATTTAGGAGATATCTTCTAAAATAATAAAGATATCTCTATTATTTACGGGGATATCTTATAAACACTGAAGGTATCTTATCTGATATAGTGCTAACTACATGACATATATCTATTACATTTGCAC
This sequence comes from Chlamys rubida, assembly GCA_032359455.1. Taxonomy (NCBI): domain Eukaryota; kingdom Metazoa; phylum Mollusca; class Bivalvia; order Pectinida; family Pectinidae; genus Chlamys; species Chlamys rubida. The sequence continues at coordinate 10,464 of JAUMHH010151660.1, read as the reverse complement.
CTATCTTTAATTCAATTAGAGATGTCTTTAATTCGTTTAAAGATATTTCTTTTAAATGTACTTATGTAATTTATTACATTTAAAGATATCTTTATTTCGTTTTAACATACCTCTTTTAACACTTATATGAGATATCTTAAAGGTATCTAAAAAAATTATAGATATGTCTATAAATAAATTAGAAATATGTATATTTGAAATTAAGCCATGTTTTAAAAATATCTTTAAATCAAAGAGTTTTAAAACAAAAAGTGTAACTCTATAAAAGGGGAGGACATCCCTAAAAATATACTGAATCCACACCCCTTAATCCACACCCCCCTTAATCCACCCCCCCCCCCTTAATCCACCCCCCTTATCCACCCCCCTTATCCACACCCCTTAACCACACCCCTTATCCACACCCCTTATCCACACCCCTTATCCACACCCCTTAACCACACCCCTTATCCACACCCCTTAATCCACACCCCTTCAATGTAAGTGTTATCTGTAACATGTATCATTCAAATCATTGTAGTACTATATGGGAGGAGGAGTGTTAACGTTTTTGAAAACAAAGGGGCATAACTCACATAAACATATGGCGAGATCGAAATATTAATCCCAGGCGCATTATTTCATAGTGTGCTGATTACATCAGTGACTGAGTTTAATGAAATTCAGCTGATAACTGTAGAGCTGGGTGGAAACCGATTCTGTCTACAGAAAGACGGACTCTTAACTTCGTTGCGGGTTGTGTATATTGCCATGGTAATAATTAGGTATTTAAGCTAATGGTTCTTAATTAACGTAGCATTTTATAAATGGAAAACTCACTATAACCAATATCACCGCCATTATTCAGATTTGATTGACGTTCAAAATTTAAGTCTGATGGTGGTAATACAGAGCCGGTTGAGAGGATTTCTAAATGTAGTACATCAGTGGAAATCTGATTTTCGTGGTTCTCGCACAAAAACTATGGCCGTGCCGTGTAATTTTCTCTCCATGTCATATATTGTGGGTGCACCAATTCATCAATGCACTTATCTGTTAAAATTTGATAATGATTGAATGCGCTAAAATAAGTATATCTGTGAAATCTTTATACGGAAACCTGATCCAGAAACATGTTACCAGGCAATAAAGAAAACACACATTTCTGGTCATTTTCACTTGATTTAATGGTGCCGACTAACAATTGGAAATCCGTGATAAAAACCATCAAAGAGTGAAGATTGATGAATGATCAACGCATTATACGGACTTCAGACAACACCTTGGGTATTGGGGATGCTTTCTCTATCTGGCGGTCGATTCACCAACTTGTAAAATATGATCAGTTTGAAAATTACACTAAATGTAAGTACCTATATGTCAAAAAGTGTGCATTTTTATAGGGTGAAATGGGAATATGCCAGTGAGTCGAGACTTGCGTTGAGGTGGCCCCAGAACACTAGATGAATCTGATGACAACTATACAAGCTCCACAACAAAAACACTACTACTGTACTGGTCGTGTGGATATATCAGTATACAACTTGATGTAATAGAAGATTTCTGAAACTCTAAGTGTTTTCTAACATCTAGACGCTTTTTCGTGTATCTTCAAACCCCATTGTCACGGTCTCGATATATCCTCACTTCACCATTAAACTGAAAAAAGAGCGCAACACCTGAATATATCTGAACGAATTTCATGACGTCTCATTGTGACGTCATTTTAATGTCTTGAATCAAATATAAGACTACCATATCGCAGCCTTGTAGTGGCCGAGATGATTTGAGATTGATTTTTTTAAATGTCCAGTATCTACAAAATTAACGTCACGCATCAAAAAGTGCTCGCAGTGGCGTAGCATACATGTAAAATTTTCAAGAAGTTTTTTTTTAATCTTGTATTTTATTAATTTCTTTTTCTATTATTTAACTCTATGGTCCGTACGTATCAATCATAAAAAGGGAAAGAAATAAAACAAATCTCCTTAACAATCGCCTAAGGGTCTTTTAGTCTTATTGTAAGCAAGTAAAAAATTTCAGACGAAAATGTGTTCCCAGAACACGGGAGATTACTTCTAGGGCCAGGTAGAATTGTTGTTAAGGTGGGTCCATCCTTTTGGAAAAACCCATGTCATTTTTTTCTAATTAGGCTTATTTGTAAGCATATACTGCGAAAAACGATTTGCTGGTCCATTATCTGATCGTAAATAAAAAGTGGAACACAGGATTTGGACGATAAATACGCTCATTTGTACATGTATTCAAGACACAGTTCTGTTCTTTCATAAACGTCAACCACCCGTGGTAGTGGTGTATCTAGCGTTATAATAAGTAAATCAACATGTTCATTTCGCTAATAGTTTGTCAGTGTTGCTCGACCTAAGTTAACATCGCATTCACAAGTATCTACGTTCCGTTGTATGCGGTTCCCAGCGTTACATTCACATTGAGGCTACCCGTTTAAAATCCCACATAGCTGACCACTGAAGCGTGACGCTTCACTTTTTCCTTTGTAAGGCTCCCTAGTAACGTATAAACAAATACAGTCGTTTGTGTGTAACGATCCTGTAACGTGACAGGCCTTTTAAAATAGTATCTGTATAATCTAATATTTGGCTTACATACGCAAGGTTCTATTAAAAGTACCTGTATTTCGTGTTTATGTCTTTAAACTATTTACATGAACTATTAATATTTTACGAATGCTCGATAATGACACACATGTCCATGACACTATGACCGGCGTGGTTGGTACAGAACCCAGTTAATTCCTTAATTCGTTCAGCGTTACATAATGTCTATATATACATTGTATGCATGCTGGAATAATAAAAAGACATGGGTTATCTTTTTTTTTATTATTATTATTATACGATTCCTTCGTGTGTACATGTAGTTTGAAGAAAATTATTATTATTATTTTTTTGTGACTAAATAAAACAAAAGATAATTTGCCCTTGGTATACCGTATATAACCGTTTCATACAGCGCCAGTAAGTCGTAGGCTACATTGCAAGCATCCATCTACTTAATCATTAGACTTGCTGTACGCCAATGGAAGCGCGGCGCGCTGGTTTTCCCGTTATAAGCCAACGCTTTATGTGAGCGAGTACCGCTAATACCTATTGACGGGTGGATTCACCTGGTCGGCCTATAAGGGGATACCTACATACCCATTGTATAGCCTCGCACTGTTACCAATGTAAACATGAACTGACAGGGTTCGCTATAGAGAAAGCGATCTATGTCGAGGCTCTGTAGTGTGTAGCCGGTAAGCCACGAGAGTGGAATACGGTGAGAATTATTTGTGAACTCTAAAACAGAAACATGTGACATAGCCGAATTATCCCGTGGATGTTTTACCTGTGAGAGACAATGGATGATACCCTTAGTGTTGGGGACATCGTGTGTCTGTACTCCTCCGAGAGTTACGGCTTCCTGTTAACTACTCAGTCAAGGTAAGGTTCCCTACATAACGGGGCAATTCAACCATTTCTCGGGAACCTATACAAGTACATACTAACTATTGTCACGTGGTCAGGTGGTATACTAGTTTACTGGGTGTCATCGAAACCATTTTATTTAATTACTATTTATATGTTTTTCTCTCATTTAATCATTGTAAATACAAGTAAGAAATGACCATTGGATTATTTCTTGGTCACAAGTGTGGCCCCGGATTGTGTATTACAGAAATGGACATAGTTATGAACATTGTTTATTTCGCTGTAAGAAAAAGATTCCATCAAGATGTCAGTACATATATAAACAGAGCTGGTCGTTGACGTGTGGCATTAAATATCCAATCTCGGTGACAATTAATGATAAAATTATGGGATGTCCGTTTTATAAAAACGTACACGTATGGCATGGAAGTAAGATATCTAGGACAATTAACTATTTCTATACATTAGCAGAACTTAATTGGGTAGTAACACATATTGATATTTGTTTTATTGACAGCCTTGTAATTGGGCTGAGTTGATTACCACACGGTACATTTAAAAATGTCTACGTCGGCTATGGACCTATAGTTAGTCTGTTCACGATAAAGTATCCCTATAAGTCTACTCCACTGTAAAACGTTTTGCTAAAATATAGAGAGACTCGGAGAATGAAGTATATTGATTTCTTTCATGTTGAAGACAATCGGGAGATTCGGCGACACACATTGTAAATTGCTAATGGACTACAGAGTTCATAATTTGTTATACTACATACGTTTTTTAAATCGTTGAATAAATTGTTCTCCTGTCAAGATATACTGCGATGGCTAAGTACAAGTTAATACATACCCGTGTACTGAGAAAGACATTTAAAGTCTCGTAATAAAAGCTTACATATAAAAAGGTTGTAATTATACAGAATGGGATTTCATAACTTCAGCCCAATATCCGGTATCCAGATTCTTAATGTATACATTATCAAGCGAAAACTTAGAAATTCAACCCACCATGGCTCATAAAGCCGCTAACAGTTCCCACATTGAAACCACAGACTTAAATGTTAAATAACACGAAGTAAATAACACGGAGACTGTCACTCCGTCATATAAATATGACGAACAGACTATTCCTTGCAAACGAACAAGAGAAGTCATGAATAAAAAGAAGAAATGGTACTAGTTCGGGGAAGAACAGGCCGGCAGTGGAACCCTGACAGAATTGGAGTTGGTTTTTTCCGGCGTGTCTTCTGTTTAGGAGACATTGGAGGAATCCAAGAGTAGACCTATTGTATCCCTTAGATTTTTTTCCATTTCCTTCCTGCCTACTGGGTACTCTGGTCACCTCCCACGTTAGTCCGAATTATTCTGACGTTTTATCGACTTTTTTTTCGACGACAGACCGAAAAATAAGTCGATTAAACGTCAGAATAATTTGGACTACTCCCACGTTAACACATCCCCCACCCCGGCCCTAACATCCGGACCGACAAGATTGATTAATTTGATATAAGTTGTAATAAATTGTTTCATAATTGTTGTAAAATGAATACAAGTTTTTTGTTAGCCTTCTTTTCTATCTACTTTCTGTTTTCGATGTTTTCTCCCTAAGCACTGTCCCCATTTAACCCTGGCTAATACGAGCACGTTTAACGCTGTCAAATAAATAAATACCAATAGTATAATACTGACTACAACATTGAGATTATTGTGTTGAGTAAAAAAAAACTCCCCGGATTTATACGTGGGTATTCATCCGTTCGATGTTATTAAATTTTATAAGCGCTGGCATTTAAACCACAGTTCAGATACTTGCCTAAGAGATATTAATTACTGTTTTCAAGTTTACCCTCCCCTATCCGCGTGGATTCACGTTACTTTACTTATAATCATTTTCTCCGATGAGAAGTCGTAGTAAGTAAAATGTCCAATACTGCGGAAATATGTGATACAAATACAGAACTGATAATACAATATGACTAGTTTGACCAGATGTAAATCTTCAGTATCCTGAAGTATTTATGTATATGTACTCTAACCCTGGATATTTGCGTCCTCTATTTCCTTCTAGTAGTGGTATCTGTTGTCCTGTACTGTACTCTAGTATTGGTGTACACTCCGGGAAGTCCTGTCCTCTATTTCCCTCTAGTAGTGGTATCTGTTGCCCTGTACTGTACTCTAGTATTGGTGTATAACTCCGGGAAGTCCTGTCCTCTATTTCCTTCTAGTAGTGGTATCTGTTGCCCTGTACTGTACCCTAGTATTGGTGTATTACTCCGGGAAGTCCAGTATGCGGATGTATGACACCTGTGCACTCTATTATCTTGTAGTGCTGACTTATTGCCTAGGACACCAGTGTCCTTTAGCTACAAGTTTTGATGTATAATTCCTCTATTATCATCTAGCTGTGATAGTTCGTGTCCTAAATTGTCTTCTAGTATTGGTGTATTACTGAGGGAATCCCTTTAATTTATTATTCTTATGTTTATCACAGGGTACCCGTTTCCTCTATTATCTTATAATACTGATATATTTCTAAGTATATATTTCTAAGTATATATTTCTAAGTATATAGTATATATTTCTAAGTATATATTTCTAAGTATATATTTCTAAGGATATATTTCTAAGTATATCAGTACCCTTAGCTTTATCCTCTAGTATTGCTGTTTCTGCGTCCAGTACTTCTGATGTAGTACGTAAGGTATCGTATCCTCTTTTACACTATTACTGAAGTATCCTCGTCCTTTATTACCAACTAGTGTTTTAAAGTATTGCCCGGGATATCAATGGTTATTATCCCCTGGTAATGATGTGTAGCGTCCTCTATTATCACCTAGTGTTTTAAAGTATTGCCCGGGATATCAATGTCTATTATCCACTGGTAATGATGTATAGCGTCCTCTATTATGATCTAGTATTGGTATATGTCTGAACCAGGGCAAGGTGTGCAATTCCAAAAGAACTGTGATTTCTATAGTATCTGGCCGGACCATTACAGTGGGTCAAACAGTAAATTAGCTATCTTTTATCCTATATATGTGACACGTTTGATTAGCTCTATAATCCCTTCAACATCGCCAAATTTCGCTCAGTCTCGGGTCGAAAAAAACAACAAAATGGTGATTTTCTTTAAGATTGTCTACTCTTTCTATTCCTTTACAGTCATTTTAAATGTTATAATAGTTAAGTTCATAAACAGGGACTTTATGAGGATAACGACACGACTGTGTATCCTCCTGTACTGATAGGGATTGATTGGTTTAAAGTGGTGATATTCGGTCGATAGGGGTATTTAACGGGACAGCCTAACAAGTGTGTCCCCCGCGGGGCCTATATTGACTTTACCAAATACATACGATAACATATCGGAGTTATGAAGTACATGACTGCTTCTCATAATTATACTGACAATAACTCCCACACAGTGTTTTGACAATGGTCTTAACGCTGTATGCTACCTTACTCACATATAGTTAGCTCCCTTTAACTCAATCTGTTGCCTAATTTGTCGTCAGACACCTAAAATAAGAGTTGTTTTACAAGGTTTTTTTCTATGTGGAACTCTTTTTTGGAAAGGAGATACATTTTCATGTTCAGGTAGCATAAATTCTCAACTGGGCGATGGGGTTTGGGCTGGGGTGGAGCTTGGTACATATCAATGTTTCAACTTGTTTCCGGATCCCATTCCTCTGAACTTTGTATATTATGTGGTGTAATGCAACTTAATTTGGAATGAAATAAAGTTTATATTAATGGTAAAAGACATGGGGCGATGCATACCTGATTTTGTGAGTTTTAATTGAACATTTTTATATCCTTTCTAATTGATCAGTTTTTTAAGATAATACACAATATTACATATACAGCTACAGAAATTAAAACAATTCAAACGTACTCCAGATTTACACTCACTGTCAAACTCGTTAATTCACATTTATAGACATAAATAGACGAACACTTCTACGACAGAAAAAGAAATAAAAAAAGAAATAATAATTACCGTAAAGACAATTTAGGGAGACGAATAATCGGAGAAATAAGATGTAGGACGGAATATCGGCATATATAATTAATTAAAGTATTGAAAGTGAAAAAGTTAGACTCTGCAAATCAGTTAACTATTGTAATGTTATTCTGTAATAATGTTACCGTTAATGTTATCATCGTGTTCTTTAATTGTGTTGATATAGTGAATTCTCTGTTGGGATATTTGTAAGCATCTAGCTTTATACTTGTACCATTTTTCTATCATGAAAATAGCATTGTTTAATTTCTCTATCATTCTGATAACAAAATCTGAATGGTTTGTCGTTTTATTGGAAAACAAACTTGACCTAAATAACATGGTCACAGGAGAGGAGATGGGTCTGATTACGAAGTGCTAAATTCTACCGCATAGTTCACCTTCTGTTTCCAAGCGTTTGGGCGATTATGGATTATTAACAAAATTTCACAAATGGGGAACCCCGATTGAAAATTTCACAAGCCGTGACTCATTTTACTTCTCTCACCATCTCGTTCCACAAGGAACTCCAGACGTATAACTTCGATAAGATTTGAGAGGAAAATAAGTCATAAAGAATGTTCTGACTGTAATATGGGAAAATTACTTATAAAGAATGTTCGTATCATAATATGGACCGTATAAATTGTATAGAATGTTTGAACTGTAATATGGACAAATAAAGTATATGTTGAATTTTCGTACTACATGGACATTCAGATTATATGTATATGAGTACATATCGGCGGTACATTGTACACGGATTTAGATTGCTCGGTGTATCGGCTAATTCCTGTTTTCACTACGTCCTTGGAGAGAAATCAATAGAGACGGTCTGTGTTACGGACTTCACCACGTTCTGTTACTGACCTTCAGGACTTACTTATCATCTAAAATTCTGAACTGCTCCTATAGATCTGTCCATACATGTCCTTTCTGGAATCTGCTACCTAAGTTAAATTAAACATATATGTTTTAAAAAATAGACCGTGCGCCCAATTTCACCATTTTGGGTTGTTTACGATGTACTTTTACAACGTTACCGAGCGACCTGCCTTTGTACTCTTAGCATGCCAAATATACTTAAATACTTTTATTTTTTTATTTTAACTTTATTTTAATATAGACGACTCTATATTACATTCTGTATTCTACATCAAATCGAACATGTTAAGTGTCAATTTGCCCCTGCCATGTTTTTATAAGATAACTCACTTTTTCCCTATTGACATGTTATGTGTTTGTACAAGTTAAATGTCCTGCTCATATCAGTGATGATATTTGATTTATCTTCGGAAATGTATTTTGTCATCATTACTGCAAGTGACGTCACTAAATTTTTGCAGTACTGTGTTGGCTAATGTGCACGAGTACACACACATGTATTGTTCAGTTCTTATTACATTCAAAAATGATGTTTAAGCAGACTCTCTACAATCCGGAGCTCTCTACAATCCGGCCAAATAACATGGTGCCGGCGGTGTCCGGTTATAAGGTGTTTAGCCTTGGGACAGTAATATTAACTAACAATGACACTCTGATTGTAAAATACAGGCTCGTTTTTCAGTTTCCTACTGGATTGTATGTCAAATCGATTTTATCTGGAACGACATGGAAGATAGATAATGTTTCACCTGTAACGCCCGTCACCTGTCCTATGTTTTAAAACTCGTGTCATACAGATCGATAAACTTTTATCTGCGAATATATAACATCTCTTTATGGTAATTGATGACAATAGAGCAACGTCGTTCAGGAATTAGTTAGGATTTAACCTAGTTATGGTACGAGTTCTCGGTGAATGTGGCCCTTCTACATATATATACCGTATTGGTTTCGAAGATTACGCTGGATTACCGCCTAGCAATCACAGCCGAGAAAAAATATTTAAGAAACGGGAGAAAATATTTACATGATATCATGTATGGACTCCCAAAGGTCAGAAAGCGACATAATAACTGCCCACCACCAAATAGAGATAGTTTTAATGAACTATCACTGAAAGAAGCCATTCCGGGTCATAGTAAAACAGGCGGAAGCGGTTGGTGTGTACACAGGGACCTGGTAATTTGTTACAGCGTTATTTGGACCTAAACTAAGGTGTTCAGGGTAATTTTACATGCTTTAGGGGTTTAGATCGACGGGTGTCATTTTTAAAGCATGTAAAGTTACTCTGAGCACCTTAGTTAAGTCCAAATATAGCTGTAACAAATTCTCAGGTCCTTGTGGGTGTGTAGAGATACGTTGAAAGAAAGTTGAACTACTATAGGAGTATACACCAGTATATAACGAAGATGCTAACTGACGAACCATTAACGTAAAGTTTCATTTCTCCGTCGTAATTAGACCATTTCGTCTACAATTATGTGCCAAATGAATGAACACTTTACAATAAAACCGGTGTCGTAGTTCTCGTATCGTATTTCTTTTGTGTACGCGGAGGCCCATTTGGTTAAACTATATATATTATATGAACCTGCATCAGTAATAATTCCCTAGCCATTTCACACATGCTTCGCTTATTGTATTGATTTCATATATATAAACAAACCCACGGGAACCCTGAGTGTATCTATTTTTAAAGGACATGAATATCTCCAGGCAAAATAATGCACATCTGTATACAACAAACACAAATGACTTTACACTCCATATCTTTATAAGGGAATACAAAACAAGACCTTTAAATATGAAACAGTGATCTAACCATAGGGGATTACATGACTCTTTGTTTGTTTGTGGTTTAAAATCTTCACATCAGCCCCCGTAAGGCCATATGACGTCAGCTAAGGTCTTACATACGACGACGGTGTCCGTTGATGATGAGGCCATTTTAGGATCCCCGTATCACTTGCCCAACATTGTAATCAGGTGCTGGAAACTTGGCTTTTTTCTGATGTGACGATAGCTTTGATAAACATTTCTGTTGTGACGATAGCTTTGATAAACATTTCTGATGTGACGATAGCTTTGATAAACATTTCTGATGTGACGATAGCTTTGATAAACATTTCTGATGTGACGATAGCTTTGA
>JAUMHH010151649.1:0-19239 GCA_032359455.1 Chlamys rubida | reverse complement strand
ATTTTATATAAATCATCATTGAGACATACAGTACATAATACATTTTATATAAATCATCATTGAGACATACAGTACATAATACATTTTATATAAATCATCATTGAGACATACAGTACATTACCGTTACAGAATAAACACGACATAATACATTTTATATAAATCATCATTGAGACATACAGTACATACCGTTACAGAATGGACAAAGGGGGTAAATCCATTTATTGCCATGGAATACAAACTCTTATCTACCCATTCAATACGTCGATCGATATCAAAGAAAAAGAGGGGTCAAGGTCATATACCAACTCAACACAACACTCAACTGAAATATTTCTCAAACTATAACAATAGCCTCGTTTTAACTGAGCTATATTTTCGGGAAACAGCAGCTTCCGTCACACTGTTCATTTTTGTATTAGTCTCATATCTGGATAAATGCGCAACGGTTTAGTAATATTGTCTATGAAACAATATTTTAGTACAGTTGTTTAATTGAAAGGGAGAGTTTTTAGATGTATTTACAAATAGTATGACATTTTAATAAATTATAAATCATGACACCATAAAAAGTGGCAACATGATAAAGTTACAATATGCATAGCTTCATCATAATAATGTTTCATCATTAATAGTTTCAACATAAGATATGGTATGGAAAAAAACACAACCTTGGGTCCTTCAATTGTCAACGTAATGATGCTTCTTTAAAATATCTACAATCAACAGGTGTTGTGGCCACCCCAGAACCAACTGTACTAAGTTTTGGCTCCTGTTGGAGAAACCTCTCATTGTGATACATCACGTTAGATTCAGTGCCAGAGGTTATACGCAAAACACTTTGATAGACGGTGGTTTGAGTGTCGCTGTACGTGTGTTACAAGTTAAATTTTAGAAGCAGGCAAAAATAGTCGATAAACATAATTCTGAATTTTCCGTGTTACTCTGTCTGCTACACAAAAATAACCAGTCAAGAAAAGTTATAATTTTTCTTATCATAAACAATACAGTAAACTCTTATGAATCAACACATTGACGAAGTATGAATATTGTAATTGCTTAAAAACAACTAACAGAATAGTATGCTGACGGTTTCGGTTATGGCGATGGCAAACTACTTTTGTATATTCAGTCATTTTCTTAGTTATACAAGCTATTTTTATTGAAACATCTTTCAAAGGAATTGCTCAAAAGGTTATACGAAAACAAATTATCCTCCGTCTAAACAGTGTTAAATAGGAAGCTAATTGTTAATAATCTTGATAAATATGTTTTCGTATAATTACACGAAATAAAAATATTGAAGAATAATAGGCCACAGTCAGGCTGAAAGTAATAAAATAATTAAAGATAACCGTTATTATTTTTTGGAATATTGTAAAATATATATATTTTGTCTCGTATGCAAAAATCGAACAACTTAAGTACGGGATTGGTTTATTTGTTTCAAGACTAACGTCCTCCACAAATATGAGAAAGGTTGACGAAGCGAAAATTTACTTCGGCAACTGATGCGATTTTCCCACTACGTAAAATGACACGTTACGTTAGACAAACGGGGCTCATAAGACGGGCACAGAGACGCGACTGGTTTAAATAACGGTTTTACGGCAGGGTCAACCCAGGTCAAGCTCCAACTCATTCACGTCTCCATGGCAATAATTTGTTTCACACTCAACAATCTTTTATCAAATACAAGTAAAGTATACGACTTATACAGGGAAGTGGTATCACGTTACACCCATGTGGAGTGTGCAAGCTTGTGTTTTTACCACTCATATAACTTTGCATAATTTAAACCGAGCTGTCCCGAACGTCCATCCATCTTACGAACGGGTTGCAGATGCTGGAAACGGGCTCGGGAAACAGCGCACGACTGGTAGCCTAGGTCACAGTTGTGGAGACTGATTGGCCGTTAGCGCATGTGTACCGTATGAAACTGACTTATCATCGCAAGCATTTGAGGGCTAGCCGCCTGGCTTTTTGGTCGACGGTACTAGACTCAATATCTCCGACGTCGCTCTAGGAATCCTGTGTTGCTTTTTCTTCAAAAGCAGCACGGCTCTTCCTAGTGTTTAAAAGGCCTGAGTATTCAGGCTTTTTCTACCAACAAGTCTTTCAATCTGGACAGATAATACTATTTTTCTACTGTTCCCCCATAAATGCAGTAGATAGTTAGGAAAGAACACTCATTAGCTCAAAATGACATCGTACGAACACGTACGATGGGGCATTCTGCTCATATGTATGATTGGAAAAATATCAGCACAAGGGATTAACTACGAACGAAATGGTACGTATCAAACAATACTAACTCATTAACGTATTGCCTTCATTCACACATCTATATCTTGCTATATTAAATCATGGAGTAATGCAATTATTATGTCACAATGTGTTTAAACATTGGTGTAGACAAATTAGTGATATGTATTCAAAGTTTATAAGACTTTTTGGTGTTGAAATTTATTTTAGCAACCGTTTTGTTGATCATTTATTAAACATTTTAGTCTGTGAATTCAATAATTCGTTGAATTAGTAAATTTGTATTCAACTCTTTTCGCATATTCTGTTACTTTGTCCTTGTGATTTACTTAATTTTACACCATATCGTGACCAATCTTGGTCCTGTTTACTTGACATCATACCATGACTTGTTTGTAAGGGGGTAACATCCCTGCTAACATCCAGTATCATAGAAAGACGGAGCTATGACTTTGTCAGCTTTGTATTAGGCTCGGCTATATCATATAATATGCTAGATAAAATACCTTCTTTTGTTATAGTTTTAATGTAATTCTATGATTACATATAATACAACGTAACATATGGTACATTTTCTTTTGACATGCATATTATGTTTATTATCAGAACATTTATATTGACTGTCCAAATTTGCATTGATCCTATGTTGTTGAGACAATGTACTCTTGTCTAGTTATGCCATAATTTTCAATATTTTAGAAGCCAAATATTACAATATATTTCCTTGTAAAATATCAACATCAAAATTGATTCACCCACACAGATTGTTAAAAATAATGAGGTGCCACGTTAACAAAATGTGTATTTGGTGTATTAATGGAAATAACATGTTCATACTATTGCTTCAAGTTACTAATCGAATTTCAGTCAGTTCCTTGTCAAAATGTCATTATAGAATAATCTTTCTATGAATATATATTTTTTGTAGTGCCACGTTTGCAAATTGGTGTCCGCCATATTTGTCATCCAAAATGGCGGACATCCTCTTAAGTGAAACAATCATCAGTTTCTATTAAGTGATTACCTTTGATATTTTAGTGATGTTGTCAGTTGCTATATTATTTCAAACCCTTTTAGATAACTATAATAACTTCTTTTTTTTCTACTTTTGGTTGCGTTGCATATAATTGAAGTATTTCAAGAAAGTGCCACGTCGCCTTCCACAGCTCAGTCATTCAGATACGCTGACTTAGCAAATTCTTTCAGTGTCTTTGTTTTTCATTTTCAAAATCAGACGGTGCAGTTAAAGCGTTTAGACCGAAGACTCTTCCCTTATTTATCATAATTTTCGAACATAAGTTTCATGATATGAAAACTTAGTAAAGGCTTGTAAGCAATCATTTATACCCAATCACCCTTGACGTGATGACCATACACGGTTTTTGTCAAGTACCATATTGAAGTTGAAGTTGAAGTAACAAAGAGGCATGGTACTAGCACACCTTTTACCATGGCAAAGGACATGTTTGCGCAATTAAAACAAATTGACTGACGTGACCTTTATTAACTTTATTTTCATATTGCACCAATAAAATGTCGTTCTCATCTCAATCAATCAATAACACGGGCGTTTTATCACGTCTGATTTCGTAAAGGTCATTGTTCAATATAATTACATAGCTTAATCTCTACGGGTTGTAGCATTGAAATGCAGGATCAATTTATCACTGGAAACATACGCCCTGTAAGTAAACTTCCCGATAATCTCTATTGTACGAGGTACTACTGATCACTATCTCGGAGCACTTCACGCCGCAGCGTTAACCAGAAGCCCCGTTTTACAGATACGTTAATCTAACTTCACGGACCACTTCCGGCTATGATAAGAGAACAGGGTAACATTGCATATTCAATATTGGTTTGGTCTAATCTTTATTATCTTTTCATTTTTCAATGACTTTTGGATAGTGGTGATTATGACACTTTTTTAGAAGATCTAAACGTCCATTTGATAGCTTTCGTCTGAGGGATACATTTTATATAATATTATAAATATACATGTATATATCATCAGTACAAAGTGGTTTTTTAATTATTTCGCCACTTTCGGTTTTTCTATCATCTTTTTTTCTACTTCCGGTACATTGAGAAAGTTGTTTTTGTTTCAAATATCTAAATAATTAAATTCCTATTAACAGCTGTTTAATTAAGTAATTATTAGTCTGTCTAGATTGTGACGTTGAATCACATGATACTGCTATAAGACATTATGACAAGATAATGTTGACATAACATAGATGAACATAAAAAGTTGAAGGAATACAAACACTCGTTTTACACCTGACCTATAGCTGTTGTACACTATGATAGAAAGTGAGAACACACAACTGACAGACATCTTTACTCGGTTGATGCCGATAACTGAGATGATTTGTTTGTACATACAGGTTCGCATATGACTGCCTCCATTTTATACCGTCTGTGTGAAGAGACCCCTACTAGTGATCACCCACTGTATAATCTTATTGTGAAACGTAACTGTATTGGGAGACCAACTGCTTTAAATGGCTACCTCTTTCAGCTCCAACAGGTGGTCTTTTATCACAAATTTCACATCATAGATATGTGGGACATAGGATTTGTAAAGGTACAAAACTTAACAATTACATAACACAAAATACAAGACAAAGAACAATAGTGATTTAATTGCTTAATTTTAATGATGATGTAAACGCGTCCACTAGATGTAGGCTGGAGACTGTTGCTGTCAATCCTTTTCAGGTGGTACTCTGTATGGTATACGTGGCATGGTTGTTATATCAACCATTGTGTAAATCATATCAACACAATTTAAATATGTTTAAATTTCGAGACTTTGTCAATAAAATATTCAATAAATAGTTATATATATGGCAATCGTGTATATTGATAAAATCCAAAATAGATTGATCGCCACGAATTTTGCATTTAAGAGAAACTTAATTGATATTAAAGTTATAATTAACCTCTGGAAAGCAATGATGCTGACATTTTCTTACCACAACGTCAAACTTCTTGTATGCTACGTACATGCAGATGTGTTACCTAAAACACACAGTGTACATGTTTATATATTGGGGCTGATTTTGTGCCACTCTGAAGTTAAGTTTTGCCGTCACGAATTGACAGTTGTTTTTATTATCATTTTTGACACGATAGACGGTTTAGAAGAGACACGTGATTAACGCTTGACCTTAAAAAGAATAGGAGTTACATATATGATATATATGTCAAATTTAACAACTTGCAAAGAACACCCAACGGATATATGAATTAAATAGAACGAGGTTTGACAACACGTAATTAATGTGTGAAATTGAACAATGTTAAGAAGACACAAATGGCAAAATGAAAGAAGGGGAGGAAGGCATATAGTCTACACGCGTGCAATTAAACAAGGTTAAGAAGGTAGGAAGACATATAGTCTACACGCGTGCAATTAAACAAGGTTAAGAAGGTAGGAAGACATATAGTCTACACGCGTAACCATCATGTTTTTAATAGACCACCTGTTCGTTACTACCGACTATTTTTAGCTGCCATGTGTCTATATGTTAAGAATACACTTATATATTTAAACCAAGTTTACTCTCTGTGCTAACTTCATATATAAACATATCAATGAATCTCATGACAAGATTTACACCCACTGTAGTGTTATTTCATTTCAACAAAAATAATTTACTTCTTTTATATATGATTAATTCTATTTCTATTGAATACTGGGAAGCTGATTGGCGGACAGAATTATTCTTCCACCAGACCTAAATACTACTGACGCCATTGGTGTGTCCAAAACAGCGTGACCACGTCGAAGCTGAATCAGGATGTGCCAAAATTCAATTAACTATACAGCACAATACTAGCCTTAGGTTTCATACAAGTACATCATAAACAAAACTAGTAGGCTAATCATACATGCTCATACGGGTATTCATTGTATTAAGGCAAAATACTGTGTTTATATTAAAAACGTTTATAGCATATAATGGGGCACCAATTTGGAAATGTGTCCAATATTTTCCAATCTTTTTTGGAAATAGGAAACGAATCAATGTATGAAAATTATAAAAGCAAAAACTAGTATAAACATGTATAAATCATACAATACACCTTTAAATGGACTTTTAATGTATTTAAAGTATGTGAATGTCAGTAGTAAGGCTTTTCTCTTTTATTTTAAGTCACAAATCTTTGAGCGAGCTATGTTGTAAAAAAAAAAACTTTGACCTCTACGAGAGAGTGTGACGTCATGTTTTTGTTCTATCGTGACTCCTTTAATGCATTTATGACAATAAAACCAGTATTTAGAATTCTTCTATTAAAAAACCAAATGACTATCCGTTTACAATTTGCGTTGTGCAACGAAATACTCAGTAACTTCATCTTTATTTAGATTTACGAATAATAACTTGAAAGTCACGGCGCTAGCAAAGCAGCCAAATAGAGTGTTGAGGATATAGTTTCATTAACGAAGCATTTTTGAATAGGATTATTTTCCGGAATTTATTAAGTCTTCGACTAATGCAATTATGAGAACAAAGTGAAATATAACCGCTACATGCTACATACAAATTATCGTATTGCTTTTAATTCATCTTTTTAATCAGTACAAGAAGGATTTTATTTTTAGAATTTATTATGACTAAAGTAAAATAGACTGGTGCACGTTTCATCAGAATTGTCATGGTTGTTCTAAACTTTTTTCCAATTTAAATTTATTTTAAAATGCTGAAAAAGCGCTGTTACAATGGGTGTTTTATCTCTAATGTGGTAACGAATACTTTATCAACGGTACTGAATATGATTTTGTAACAAAATTATACGCTAGAGAGTACATTACATTGCCTTGGCTAGACGCTCATTTGTATAAAATTGTATCTCTTTAAATTAATATCACGTTATTGTACTGTATAGTATATTCCTAAAGAATAATAGAATCTCTAATCCCCTTTAGGTGAAATAGGGTAATCCTAACCTGAGGGGAAAGATTATCAAATTACCGCAGATACGCGTTGCCGAGTGTTTGGCAACGAAACCTTTTTTTTCCGTTGACGGTTAAGGCTCCAAATCTCACTTTAATAAGGACATACGTTGTTTATGTAGGTTTGCTATTAAATGCATATACACATGTTTCTGTTAATGTTGTTCAGGTCTACCGGTACCCGAAATGTTTCTGTTAATGTTGTTCAGGTCTACCGGTACCCGAAATGTTTCTGTTTATGTTGTTCAGGTCTACCGGTACCCGAAATGTTTCTGTTTATGTTGTTCAGGTCTACCGGTACCCGAAATGCGAGACTGCAGTCTTCACGGCAAACGTATTCCTCATGGAGCATCAACAAGTGATTGCTTATTGGCTAAAACTTGCACGTGTACTGATGGAGAAATGTCCTGTAATGAGATCCTATGCAAAATACTGGATTGCCCATTCGGTCACGTCCTTAGTACAGAGGTGGATTCCGAGTCACCATGCTGTCCCATTTGTGTCCGTAAGTTATCAACACTCAATTTTGAAAGGAAATTATCTTAATGTAAAATTGACCTGTCTTGCGTTACATACCTAATGCCTTCTCGAATAATGAGAGTCATATGAACCTATTATCACATGCTGTCAGCAATGCATATATCAATCTTTCGGAACTCTGTGGAAGTGGACTTGATCTGCTTCAATGTATATCATGGTGTGACAGTTTGTACGCACGTCCATATTTCGCTCGTTAAGTGCACGCGGATTTAGCGTTTGTTGACTGGCTATTATTTCACTAATATGACTTGTAGAGCGGACATAATCACTTCATGTACTAGGAAAAGAACGTTAGACGTGGTTGCGTAGAACAGTATCAGTACATTATTCGCGCTATTGTTTATAAAACACCGGAAGTGTGTCATTCGTAATGTATAGTATAAATCATCGTTAGTACATCATTCGTACAGCTGTTTTCAAAATGCCATCAGTATGCTATTCGTTCTGCATTTTATAGAGCAATTTCAGTATTATATATACATGTTTATCTTAACTTTTACTGACCAGTTCTGAGTTTGTTTTTATTTCATAGAGGTGCAGGTAAAACCCTGCTTACTCGAACAAGTTTGGCTAAAATCGATAGTTTAAAATTTCTTGGTCGGGAATCGCATTCTATCGCCAAACCGATATGTACATAGTACTACATACTCTGTAAACGGACAATTCTGTTAAAATGTCAAACATCATGGTGAAATACAAAATGCTCACAAAATGACAAATAACCGCAGCATTGTCACACTAAAGGTTCTTACTGATACTGTCGTTTCTTCTCTAATCGACTGAAACTTGGCCGACACAAACATTAAGAGCAATTTAAAGTAATGTACTAAATTTTCAACAAGAATATGTGTTTTACTATAATACTTCATTCTATTTGTAGGAATCGCCGGAGTCGTGAAAAAGGTAGGTATTTTGTAAAGAAGAAAATGGTCACGGTACTTTTGTCATATAAAATATTTGATATAACACGAATCATAATCAGAAAGAAACAAATAGAAATGTATTTTGATTTGTATTGCCAAATGACAATTTCAACACGAATTTCTATCAGATATAAACCTAAACTGGGTCCCCGGAAGTGGAAAGATTGAAATCGCCCTTGTTATTGCTCAGTGTTAAGCGTGACCTAGAAGTTTTCATAAATATCAAAATGTCTAACTAATTCAAAAGACACCTTGCAATATACTGAACAAAGCTGTATAATTAACGCGAATACGTTCTGAATATAAGATTTGAGACGGACACATTTCACCTGTTACGTAATTTAAATCTATATGGTAAATTAAGTTTAACGTATCGTGTACAATTATTTATGTATATATTTACTGTACAAGTTGAGAAGCAGGTACACATTCGTCTTTCTATAATTATGTAAGACTCACACTAAATTTGCACCAAGTAATTCTTTCATTATTTTGCAATGAACGAAAATAGAGCATATCAAAACGCAGTTATTTCCCCTGATTTATTGCAATAATTTTTAATCGTGCAAAGCAACACCAACATGGTAAATATAATATCTTACTTTTAAACATTGAAAAATCTTTGGAATCCATAGTTAAACATAATTCGACAAACCCCAAAAGGTTTGCATATGCATTGCAATCTCAACCCTACAAATATGATATGTTTTAAATAATGACAGCTTCATGAAATTCTTTATGATTAAATCAATATTTTATCATCAGGATAATATGCAAAATGCCCAGCACCTAGAAAAGATTGGTGTCGTTGCCGACGAGAAAGCCGGCCCAGCCATGCTTGGAATTCCTACCACAATGACACAGGTAAGTAGATACTTTAACGTTCACTTCAGATTTTAATGTAAAATTATGGACTTTTGTTCTGGTGAATATGATGTTATATGAACCTGAAAAGTGATATTGACCGAGGCACATCATATTTACCAGCACAAAAGCCCATAACTGTTTGATTATATGCTTCAAAAACAAAATTTAAAAACAAACTCAAGGTTCTCCGTGTAAGGCTATATTTAGAAATCGATATTTACCGGATAATAAGTCTACATGAGTTTTTGAGGACTGGTCACGTGTATAGGATCCGGTCAATGTGATTGCGAGAAATGATCAAGCATATAATAATTGATATACAGTGCTATTGTTTTCTATAAGTCCATGAATTATGTAAAAACGATCATGTAACATAATAGACACGCAAATAAAAAAGCAGAAATCAGCGCGATAAAGCGCAAATACAAAACAGATTGTTGATATTCAATATTTGTAAACATATTCAACATATTGAAAACAATTATGAGTGTTCATTTTCTTTTATAAAACTGTCATGCTAAATTTGTTATAGGGATCTCCAGGACCTCGCGGACCCCAGGGACCGGTCGGACCAGGTGTAAGTCATAGTGTTCAGTTTCAATTTAATTTTTTTAAATTGTCTTATGAGTGTGCGTGTGCACATTCCCGTTCCTACTTGATAATTTGTTTCTGAATATGAATGATTAGATATTATAGAATTTAACTTGATACCCGGGTCACGGTCATAGAACATTAGAAAAAAAAGAAAATATTAGAAACTTCCAAATATCCTTTGCTATCCGAAATATCAGGCGATGGTGGGGTTTGTTAGTTATACACTTATATAAAAAATATCCTTTTTATCGTTGTACTCCCATTCCTTTTAAATCGAATAAAGATTAATTGTAGAAACAAAAACTAATTTTCTACAAATATCTACAGGTATACGAGTAAAATCGTGAAGTTTTACCCCAATTCCTCTAACGTCGATGAAGACGTGAGTCTATGTGTTTGCTTTAACTACCCAAAAACCGATGACTTTAATAAACCTGCGGTTGGTCAGGGCAAATAAACTTATGTAGCCCAGAGACAGAACCACGAAATGATTTTGATCAGATCAAGAACGAAGATGAAAGTAAAGTCGATGGCTATCCCAGCAGTCTTATCTGATTTATGTATCAAGGATATCATGCGATCACATTGTTTCAATGAAAGCAGACATGCAAGCTCATCCTTTCACATAAAATACAGCTTAGTCAATTCGAAACATTTATGTTAATATGCTACCAGAAAAATAAAATTCCAAGATGAATAACTTTGCTCTTTTTTATTTTTAGGGACCACAGGGATTTATGGGAATGAGGGGAGAGCCAGGAGAGCCAGGACCACCAGTAAATATATATCTGATGCCATCCTTAGCGTCAACATATCATTTTGATACCTTAAATTACCGTCAGATGTGATTTTAAAACATTATTGTTATTCCATCTTTGCGTATTGCAGAGTTATCTGCTCTTGGGAGCAGGTATTGATTGTTACGTCACTGGTTTGTGAGAGTAACGCCATCAATTTTTGAGAAAACGACGTAATTTTCTCACACAAACCAATGACGTAACAACCGATACCTGCTCACAAGAGAAGATAACTCTGCAATACGCAAAGACGGAATAGTTTCAACAATGTTTGACCACCACATGCCCAAGTGTTGTAGGCATGTCACCATGCGCAGCGCTAAATACAAAATATCTGGACGCAAATATAGATACCTGCTTACCCAACACACACGCATCTTTACCTACCCTCTTAAATTCTTCAGATCAAAATGATGATGTATTAAACATATTCTTAGGTTATTTCATAAAGTGTATCCATTCAGACAAGAAACAAATACGATCACCAGTATAAACAGCATATACATGTATGATTAATAACTAATTAAGGTAAAATATCATATAAAAGTCATGTATACGGTGTGCTCATGTCACCATTTAAAGAAAAGAGTAATAATTTTCTGAATGCTATATGTAAAATACCAATCTCCATTGGACTATATATGACTTATTTACATCAAGTGAGTTTGAACCAGGTGAAGATCTGTTTTTCTCATTACCTTAGGGACCTTTAGGGTCACGAGGATTCCCAGGGCCGTCCGGTCCAGCAGGAGCTGATGTAAGTGGATTATTGCTTTCATTGAACTACAACGGAATTGAGACACTAATAATGCAGAACACTGCAAAGTTTGTATTTCAAATTAACATTTTACTACTTCGGTCATCTTTATCTTAAAAGAGGTATTCCCTGAGCACTTTATCAACTAGTTCATTCTATTTTAGGGTGACGAGGGTCTACCGGGAGAACAAGGTCCATCTGGACCAATCGGTTCTTCTGTAAGTATCTCTCTTACTCATACTCTTATACATGTCATGTATATTTTTATGTACACAAAAAGACTAATTGACGCTGATTGGTATCAAAACAAGTAAAACTGTCTCTTGTATAAGTTTTCAATACGAAGTAAACGAACTCAAAGCTTTCGAACATTCATAAAACAGTTTACCCAGAGTTGTAAATACTTGTATCTCGTAGAGTGACTTTATCACCTCAGAAATTTTGTATTTATCCAGGGAAACTCAGGACGTCCGGGAATGCCCGGTCTGCCAGGACCAAAGGGACACAGGGTGAGTTAATGTGGCACATTTCACATTAGATAGCAGTAGAAGATTATAGGTCAGATGTGGTATTTAATAACGATTGCTATCTTTGATTAGCATAATCTTTCCAGCACACAACGATCTCGATTATGCGTATGTGGTTCTGACGGCCTTCAAAACGTCAATAAACTTGAATCTTGTCTGCATACCCTATTAGATATACTGCTTGAATCGTATAGTCGACTGGAAAGTAATGGAGCCTACTTCAAATCAATATGTTGATGCAATGCATGCCTCTCTACCGAAATCTTTCAGAGTGCCGGTTAATGATACTAATCCGGACTTCCTCGTTTTTATTGGATTCCAAAACGTAATATCAATGCTTATCAGCAGTGTTTATAGCCTAGTTTGCTAGTTCCATTTTCTACAATTCTAAACACTATTAATAGTACCATTAAATAAGAGTAAGCCGTATTTTGAAACTGTATATTCAGGAAGTGGAATTAATGAAAGATGGTTTTTGAAGAAATCAATATACCCTGATCGATTTTGAGAATCTCCCAATTGTTTCTTCTATCAGAGTTTTTGACTTTTGCATTCCGTCACTATCATTTCGTATAGCAAACTAAGGAAAACATTCGCTCTTATATGAGAGATTATGAGAGTTTTATTTCCCAAAAACGGCAAAACGACAAAACAAATATACTGTTGGAAACACTCTAAATAACACGATACATGCCACGATAAAGCATACTGAGCATGAAATCGAGGGTAGGATTGATGACTGGTTATATATTTGGTTCCAATTATGCCACTCTCTTTGCAAACTAGTTTTTGTTTCATATGAAATTGATTTTATCTAAGAGCAATTACGACAGGTAACTAGTTTTTAGATTTATCGATGATATGTTGTCTTTAAACGACTAGAAATTCATTTGAGAAATGCATATTTATTTCACATTTATTCAACAGGGATTCCCCGGATCCACTGGAAACGAAGGACCAGGAGGGCCACAGGGACAGAAGGTTAGATATTATATAATGCTTACATGTACGGTCTCCTAAACACAGAAAATGTAGAGTAGGTTTTATTTGAGTATACAGTAAAATTAGAGAAAAAGAGATAAAGAAGCACATACAAACAGGCTGAGACAGAAGGTCTGAGGCAGGTACAGAGACAGAAAGAGAGTTGACGGACAGATACAAAGAAACAGACGGAAATATAGAGACAAATAGACAGAGAGTACAAAACAAATAAACTGCTATTGTTTGTTTCAAAAAGGGACCAGCTGGACTCTCTGGCCCTCCAGGAGCCCCAGGACCTATGGGACCAACAGGACCACTGGGAGAGCGCGGAAGGGATGGATCTCCAGGACAAATGGTAGGTTATATTTCAGTTGATAAACTACCCTATGCAAAATACTTTCCGTTATATTTGTTTATATATTTCCCTAAATACTGCGGTTTTATTTTACAGGTATTCAATTTATTATTATTCACATGTATACACATTACTAGTAATATTATAACAAAATGTGTAGTCCTTATTTAGCATATACGATGCAAATGAATGTCGTCTGGGCATCGAACGCGCAACTGTATCTATCTGTTCATTACAGGGTCTTCGTGGTATGGACGGAACTCCAGGGGAGAGTGGACCTCAGGGACCAACAGGTAATCCAGGACCTCCAGGCTTCTCGGGCAGTGGAGGACAAAAGGTAAGAACACATACAACAAAGAAATATACACAAAACATTTTCATGCTTCTTATCATAGTTGGAAAGAAACTATTAGCTCGCACGTTGATTTAGAGGGAGGTTAATATGTACTTTATGTATTGCTATATGTATTTAACATGTGATTGGAAAGTCTCTAATTTCAACGTAAGTTCTAATTCTTCTTTCGTTAAATAGGGAGATGGCGGACAACCTGGTCAGCGTGGTCCTATGGGTCTTACAGGACCACCGGGCGAGAATGGAATATCAGGACCACCCGGCACCCCCGGACAAGCCGGACGACCTGGAAGTGACGGTGCAGGTGGCTCAAAGGGAGAATCGGTAATGCTGTCTATAGTATATCTTATATACTAAGGCATTTTTAAAAGCTGTTCAATGTACCTTGCTTAAGGGAGTTAATTATTTTTATTGATTGATAAGCCGATATTATAAATGTACATATACACTTTAGAGAATGTAAAAAACATGGTAACTGATTATCCTAATTTTATTTCCTATTAGTCAGCTCGATGATTCGTCGGAGAAACCCCAGAAACGATATTTTCCTGGTAATTTGATTATTCCTCCAACAATGTGAAGAAACTTATTGGTTTTGATTTGTTTCTTATTGTTATAAAGTCCCCAAGACGACGCTTTATTATGCAGTTTCCAAAACTAGGTTGTTGGGAACTTAATATTTTACTCCTTTTTCTTTTTGTTATTATTTTTTACGCTACTCCTTTGTTCGACATTTTTCTCAAAAACAATTGGTCGGATTCCGATGAGTAATGGTCGGCAACCATAGTAGCTGCGGCCTCTGAATGGCTGACACCTGATTGGTGAAAGGGATGCGAAGACAAGCATCTCTAAATATTAAAAAAAACATGACATTTTCCGGGCTAGATTGAAAAGAGAAATATAGATATGGTATGATTACTAAATACATAGAAGATATTGATCGGTATAGAATTGAACATTGATTGATTGATTGATAGGTTTTACGTCCGCTTCACTACCGAGAAGTTCGGTTTTATTGACACAAATATCTTTCTCTGTATAGGGTCTGCAAGGTGCTCCAGGTTCCCCAGGATTCCCAGGACCCCAGGGTGCCCCTGGCGAGTCTGGAGAGTCGGGCCAATTGGGCATGAAGGGAGATGCTGTAAGTATGACATGAACCTTATAACTGAAATATTTTAAAATATATCAAATAATATGATATCTTTTTACTGTTTACAAAGAAGAAGGATTGATATTAGTTCAATTAAGGCCACCACAGACAATGTATTGAAACTAGTTAGACATTCTACTGAGGTAGCGCCGGCCAAACAATTTTGCCCAATAATAATGTTTTTATATAATGAATGGTATTGAAATAAAAACTATTAAATGACTGCTTATAAAGAATCGTGACGGGTAATAGCAAAGAATAATGTTTTGATAATTTGGTAATATAACTCTTACAAATCACATAGGGAATGAATGGTGCGAACGGTCGTGAGGGAAGTGCAGGGCCACCAGGTCTAGGTGGAGCCCAGGGTGAACGCGGACTTCCGGGATTGGCTGGAAATCCAGGAACACGTGTAAGTTTTAATATATATATTTACATATCTTATTCCTAATCTAAAACATACGCAATTTTCAAAAGTGCTATGTAATAAAAGTCTATTGTAACGTTTTTATGTTAAACGTTTAGTTAATTTTGTAAGAAAGAACATAGAGCAGAAAACTAAATGAGGATAGTTGTTGTGTGTGTTTAGGGAGCACAAGGATTACCTGGACCAATGGGACCGTCAGGAATGTCTGGAGACAGGGTACGTAGTATAATTGAGTCTCTGTGAAGACATAAGTACAGCAATTATGCTGTGGTTTCTGTTAATCAATTAATGTTCTGAGATGAGTTTTTTCGCAATTGCGATAGTCGTTGTAATTATTTCTTTAGCAATCAGTGAGTTACTCCATGCACATATTATAATACGAAACAGTCAATTAGAACAATGATCAAAATATAAATCTTTTCGTTTTATTTGCAACCTTGCAAAAGTATATCAATGCTACTTTATATGCCTTTTTAACTTCATTCATACTTACTTATCGATATATTACATATGCTTTCCTTTATTTTATTTACATTCTTCTGAAAAAAAATGCCATGTGACATTATTATTAGCTTTTACTTATGAAATATATATTCATGGAATTCAGAAACACATCCATGTATATTGCATAGAATGCTGATTTCTTCCTTATTTGTTGTTTTTTATTATACATGTGTCCGGATATATGTATATATCCACTTAAATAACGTAAAAAGGGGTCAATATAACTCGAACTTCATGAAATTAAATATGTATTCAAAATTATTCACGAAGTAAATTAATATCAAATTAACATTGTCTTGAAATTAGGGAGCACAAGGACTTCAGGGAATGCCAGGGGCCATGGGACCACCAGGTCAGCAGGGAAATGACGGGGAGCGAGGGCAGTCAGGAGAATCCGGCGAACCAGGAGAGAGTGTACGTACATAAGGAAACAATTATCACTGAGTAAGAACTAAATGTATGTGTAAATAGCTATTCAATGAATCTACTAAAATATAAAATCATCTACAAATCCGTATGTCATCAATGACATGAAAAAGTGGAGATGAGTAGCGTATACAAAGACGATAAATATTGACGTTAACATCCAGATTTATCTTACATATGAGCAGCTTATTAACTTTGGTTTTAGGGACAACAAGGATCAGCTGGTTTGCCAGGATCTCCAGGACCAAGAGTAAGTTATTATATCCCTTCAAATTTAAACATCTACTTAATTGAATTGATTAGTGTTTCTGTAGAAAGCGCAATTTTCATTTGTTGTATATATAACAGTGAAGTCTTTACGTTCATTGAGCATTCGTGCAAATAAAATTTAAAATCAAAACTCCATCTAGTATAACTAGAACATTCATTTTCACCTTATGGACGAAATAAAATAGATTTATTGCATTTAATCGTAATATGTTGCCAGGGACAACCAGGTATTGGTGGAAACAATGGACGCCAGGGACCACCGGGAGCAGCTGTAAGTGAATACGTTCAGTTTCTATTCAACTTTGTTTTCTGTTTCCACTTTTCATTTTTTTGCTATATTGTTTCTATTCTGTAATCGCAAACATATCAGATTAAAGAACTTAATAAGTCTGACAATATCTTCCAGAATTCAATACTTTTTTTCAAATAAAGCATATCGTACGATTTTGAATATGTTAATTTGTTATGGGTTTTTTTCCTGTTGTTCCTAGGGAATACCAGGGGATTCGGGAAAGGGTGGTGAGCAAGGACCAACGGGACCGGCAGGTGTACCAGGACTGCCAGGATCATCTGGATCTAAAGGAGACGAGGTAAATCTATCAATCCTTAATGTTAAATGGATCAGATTAAATATCATCATACCTATAAAGTTTAATAATAATCATACGTTTTAGCATACAGACAGATGATTTCTTTTAAATTGATACAAGTCACTGTACTCTTTGGGTTTGATGATTCGATGAACCATATATTCAAAAATAAGAAAACAAAGGTATACTTTTAAACTATGATTATAATGCGTACACGCCTGTGTCCATTTTTTCAATTTAGGGTGGCGCTGGAAGAGATGGAGAAACGGGACCGCCTGGACGAAGTGGACCACGTGGTACGAGGGGACCTGCAGGGGAATCGGGACCTTCTGGAGGACCCGGGGCCTCAGTAAGTTAACTACCATGCATAAACGTACCTTCAGAAAGTTTGCAGGTCAATGTATAATTAATTATGCCTTCATATTTTTAATCAACATTTTTCTGCTATTGAAAACACAGCTCTTTCAGATATTCCTTACAAATTGTGTTGGATTTTGGTTTTTATTGTAGTATTCATTTGTTTTTATTCATTTTTTTATTTGTTGGTTCACTAAACATCTTTTTTAATTTCCTTTATTGTGACAATTTTTTTAACAACCACATATAATTTAATTTAATTTGAACTGTTTATAGGGTCCACAAGGTGAGCGTGGTGAGTCTGGACCCATTGGAGATTCAGGATTCCAGGTATAGTCAAATTAACCTTAAACACTGCGTGCTTAAAAGACCATATACATATTTACGTATTAAGAATTCCACATTGTATATCTATACTAAATTGTTACACGATTGTTAAGACAGTTGTATTCTCTCATATGGTGTGATAGCAGGCAGATATAGTTTTTTTTCACAAAACCTAAAATTTCATCGAAATACGTAATTATATCAATGAGTAAGCGGTGTGATGTAAGCGATATGATTTATATTTGATGATACACATGTCATTTTTCTGAACACTATTTAAATCACAGAGTGTGCATTTTCTTGTTACCTGTGAGCTTCTACTCAGCAAATCAAATGTAGGTTATGTATGTATTGTGAGCTGACGATTTTGTATTCCTATTTCTATCGACGGTTACACAATTTACTAAAGGATTATCATTTTGAAAAAATGTTTTCTGAAAATGTCAATTGTTTTGAAAATGTGTCCTCATTCATACATTGACTATGTTTTTCAAACTACCAGGGAATAACAGGGCAGGCAGGATCCCCAGGAGAGTCTGGAAGGACTGGAGAACCAGGAATCATGGGAGAGCCAGGGGTGCCTGGAGAGGCAGGAGGCAGAGTAAGTTATTTGATTGAAGTGGGAAGTGAACATATATTTAGTGGATGCTACATATTGAATCTCGTTACATCGAATTATATGTGAATTTATCTCGAAATCAATAAATAATTTGATATATCAGGTTATCTAAGTAAATTGTCACTTCTAACTAATTTTGCTGAGAGTAAGAAGACTGATTTGAGTTTTTTGAGTTGTGCAAGTAGAAAACTGACTGATATTGGTGAATTCAGAGATAACAATGTTTTAGCTGTGTCATTCGTATGGATAAGATACGGTTCGCTTTGTACATATACAAAGAGAGATATGTAACATTCAATATATATATATTAGTATGAATGTAAAAATGAAATCTAATTGAGTAGGTAAGCAAAATTGATATTAAAAATATTGGAAAATACTAAATGAAAACGTTACACAGTGATATCAACTGTTAAGTGCTGCAACATATATTTAACAATTTGATGAATTAAATCATTCGGTCGACAGGGCGACCGAGGGTTCTCCGGAGAGCCTGGATCTGCTGGACCGACAGGTGCACCAGGAGAGAGGGGAGGCGAGGGACCCCCCGGAGAAGTCGGACAATTCGTAAGTACTGTATCCCTTGGATTTTATGTAGGATGGGTTGTCAATAAATATACATGATTTATTTAATTGTTAATATCTAAAACA